>JAHPZR010012575.1:25000-60000 GCA_019787425.1 Platygyra sinensis | reverse complement strand
TGATCAGGTAGGAGCAAAGCCAGATTCAATGTTCTGATAGTTAGGTTTACACAGATTCACATGCTGTCAACACAAGTGCGCCAGCAGCTAGGGAAATGATTTTTCAGGCAATGTTGACGACAGCTTACTCAAGTTCATTCATTCTTAACCTTTCCCGCCCAGTCCTTAACAATTTTGTATTTTGTGACAAGTCATCTTATTCAATCAACGCTTTCTTCATAGTTTTTGTAATGGAATATTAATTAGTCGTACGAATGTACTGCTGGAGTCATTTGAGAGAAAAACGTGACACTAACTGATCATACCACTGCCCTTGAGTATAAAACCAGCCGAGCAATAAACACGCAAGCAAAACGGTTTTCATCCGCTACACAAATACAGCTCTGAACATCAGAAGAAACACTGCTGGTTATATATATATAGTGTATTAGACTCTACCCCCTTGAAAAGCGGATAATTTATTGATTATGTTATTCTAGCGTCAAGAGATTGCAGTCAAATCAAAAGAACATTGTACAATTGATTACAGGAGCAGATGTAAATTACTAAATTCATAAGAGGCAACACTTTTTGCAGGTTATTACGAAATGATAAAAATCGTGCAAAGGGTTCGTCAGTTCAAAGAAGGTTCCAGACTCATGATTGAAAGTGGGTTACCGCAAACTGAGAGGTTTTCATCACTCAAAATTATAACTTCCTCAAGCGAATTTTAATTACCCTTCTCATGATTTGCCGTATTTCTTAATTACTCTCCTGTCCGTCGTCTTTGCCCATTTAATGCGTGCAGCTAAAATAAGTAGGTAGGACATCGTTACTCATTTGTATCACGCCCACATTCGTGAACATCACATTAGTTTTATTTTCAATGTCTTTGCGACTATCATAAAATGTGGTTAGTGTTGTTATTTCAACAATTTAGTTCTGTCAGCGGATTACAACCTTAGTCTGTTGTTTCCATCCGCGGCGAGCAGAAACTTGTTTATTTTCCGTTCCGCAGCTCAGTTACAGAACTAGTTGCTTCTTGCACTGTGATACACCATTACTAGTCAGGACACTGATGGAAAAGCAGCAACAGCATTCCTCCCAACTGCATCGCTTCGCATAGTAAGCTAAGAATTTTGATCGTTTCCTTAAGTTGCTGTGAATAGAGGGTCACTTGGTATCAAATTTAGCTCAAAACTGCGAGACATTTGGGAAATGTTACCTCATTTTATTCACGAATTAAAAGCCTTGTGAATGCAGAATGCTACATCTAAAATAAACCTTTCGCTGTAAAAAAACGTGGGATCACTTCTCACTGTCAAAAAAAATTCCATAATGAAACATATGAATTAAATTTCCATCATCCAATAGACTGCTGTCATTTAGCGAACGCAATACACGATATTAAACAACACCTTAGTCCGGTTTCAAGTTTGTTTAGGTTTGTTTTGAGTCTCTAAATCACGAAACGAAAATACCATTGACTAAATATTGAGCCTGCGGTTTATACTTCAGCGATGATCAGCGTGGTTGCCACTTGACACGAATCATTACCGAGTGTGGAACTATAATGCCCATTCTTATAAACGAACCTACAAATGACACTTCTCTTGAACTTTTGCTGGTTCAAAACTTTCAAGAGTAAATTACATTCTGTAAAACACATTCCCAAACTCATTAATAATTCATCAAGTTTAAACAAAGGAAATTATTACAATAATGGTGTTTGTATCTTAATTAGCACAGATTTTTGCGATTTTATTTCTCCGTACAGTATTTCCTTAGTTTTAGTTCCGACCAAGAAGATCTCATTTACTCGATACAGTGTTCGATCACATTTTCAAACACCTCGAACTTCGTCAAAAATACTCCGCAGCGCGTGGTATATTCAACTCCCTAGCTTCCATCGAAGAAAATGTGGTCAAAAACAGTCTTACGTGTTTGATGTAATACATCAAACACGAGAGACAGTGTTTCATCGGGATATCTAAACACCGAGAAGAGAGTTGAAAATATGACGCGCAGCGGAGTGTTTTTGACGAATTTCGAGGTGTTTGGATAGCCGATGAAACACTGTCTCGAGTGTTTGATGCATCTTCTCAATCGAAACAAAAACTAAGGTGCAAGTAAAAGCATCAAAATCTATGTTAATAAAGACCGGGTATCCAAACCTCTTTTACGAGTGTGATTTTCTTTGTTTTAAACTTGATGAATTGTTAATGAATTTGAGAAATGTATTATTCCCGTTCAGGCTCGAGGAAGCGGTTTAGCAATGTGTTTTTAATCAAATGCATCGTTTCATCAAACGTGATCTTGGAGCCACAACTTACGAGCCGAATAGAGTTTTTCTTGGCAAGTATTTCTTGTGGTTTACACTCAATTATTCTCTACATTCTGTTATGTGGGTATTTTAAATCTCATAGTCGTATTATTCAGCGTACTTCAGTGGTTTTCGTGAGAAAATTATTCAACCCAATGGAGAACTCTTATTTAGAGATTATTGTTATTTGTCAAGTTGAATAACAAACAGAGTTTGTTTTGACACTTTCTTTGATATTTAGAAATCAATTTACCCCCCTCATCAATGGGGACACAAAGGACTGAAATATGTTTCACTTTGAACGAACCGATCCGGTCGGCTGCGGCACGTTCATTTGCTCGATGAATTGCTAGGAATGAGTGATGTTTCAGTAATTATGAGCTAATTACGCGGCAAAGTTTACGCCAGCACCTTTTTAACTCATTTACTATTACCTGGGCAAACCATAAAACTATTCGATCTGCGATTCAGTGTTTTGCGAGTGTTGAATGATTACATGTAAAACTGACCGGTTAAACAGGAAAGTGTTTTGCCCAAACTTTTCTCGAGGAATGCTTCGAAATTGCATTCTAGCTGGCCCTATACCAAAGATGGAAAGATCAGTTGTCTCTCCTCATGCCATAAAATCTTTCAGTGTTATTTCTGATAATTAAGAGGCTCATCAAAACGATGTTGAACTCTCAAGTCTCTTTAAGTTACCCACTGGTGATGTTGCAACGATAAAAAGTTTAATTTTAATCAGAATGTGAAACTCTGATACAGTGTAGCTATAATTGTCTGAGAATACAAGTGTAAAAAAAGCGGGCACTTTGAACACTTGTTTGATAATGATCAAAATATATATCCTCTTAATAATTTCATACATTGTCTTAGTTATTTACCAGTCAGTATGAAGACATGTGAAATCTACCATAGTCGGGAAGATGCAGCTAGCGCAGAACCCAGTCTAGAAGTTTAGTTGCTGATTTGAAGGAATTAAAACCCTTTAATGTGACCTTTCTCTACGAGTTTCCGGGCCTAACATAAGTCAAGTTCATGCATTTTCTGATTTGTACATACATTTCCAATCAGCTCGTTACACTGAGAAGTATTTTTCTTGCTATTGCTATCTCCAGTTTTAATGACCACGGAGTCGAAGTGGCGCCTTATGGCGTCCATAGTGAATCGAATTCTCGCATCAGTAAACATCGAGTGGCATCAAATCAAATATGTGCGATGACTGAAAATTTTCAACTTTAAAGGACTTGTCTCGCTATAAAGCTTAAAGCTGGAAGCTGGCTTTGAAATAATTCAGTACAGTGACTCGGCTATCATTAAATCCGTTGTATTCTGTGAAGGGAATAAGCTGATGGAAATTCTTTCACCGTTCAATCTATGACTGACATGGGCTGATAGTTTATCTGCGGACGAGTTGGTGACGCTTATTTGGGGGTGGGTATCAGTTATTTTGGGATGTTTACGGTATTTTGAAATTCCTAATAGAAATAGTTTTATTTGTTGAAAGCCTCTTAGCTTAACAGTGGATTTTTTAGTTAAGTATCACGCGATAATTGAAAGCGGTGGATTACCCATTCCATACGGTGCGCCAAAACTCCAACTTCTATGTTACCACGCCTACTGGCTTTGGAACACGTTCGCGATAAGGAAAGTACAAATTGGGTCAGACAAATACAGCGAAAAACAACTGAAATACAATTCTTCATAGACCCTTTAAGTCTGCAAGAGCCAGACCAAGCACAAAGCTTAAGCAATCCCTCATTCTGTCACCTTTAACTTTGGTCTAGAATCTCTAAAATGATTCACGTGATGAAGGACATTTTTTTCACGCAAAACCGCTTTGTAGTAAGGTAATCACGTTTCTGCGACTTCTCCGTGCATGTAATCCTCACCGACCTCCCGTTAAGGGGGGGATTACTCCCGTAAATTTCAGGCGGGTCCAACAGTAAAATGACACCCTGTTCAGAGGGAAAACAGAAACCAAGAATGGCGTGAACGGGTCAAATCTATTTCGTTTCTGCGACATTGGATGTTAAGCATCAAGCACAGAGGTTTTTCGTTTAACTGTGGGTATTACGCATTACAATTATAGCTGATCAGTACAATTTAGGTACCCCATCTAAGGATCACACCGGGAACACAATGCAAACAACGGACAAAGTGATACCGTCCTATTTAACGATCGAGAACCTCAGAAACCCTACTCTATCCCGAGGCATGTTGGAGTATCCCCCCCCCCCCGGGACTGACCCTGCTCGTGCTCACTAAGGTACAGCACCAGACGTAATCCCCAAGGCGTAAATAAAGTTCAGTCATTTTTTCACGTACGCACGGTCGGCCAATCACGAACAGTCGTGGCAACGTTTCTTCCCACAGCGCCTCAGGAGTGAGATCCAAGGTCCATAATCGCCGTAATTACCAGCGTCTTTTCATCGTGAGTAGGCGTGCTTTGAATCACTAATGCCGTTAATAAGTTGCCTGTGTCTCGTGCTGAACGAGCGGCACATGATCCGTCTTGTGAAGTATTGGTTGTCGAAAACTATTAGCGATGAAATAAATCTTGCAAAAGCCCATGACAGCTGAGAAAGACCAGAATCAAGGAAAATTCCTGAATTAATGGTCCGTTGATTGTAGTCTAATTACCAAGACTGAGAAATAAGCAAGAAGCTTCTGCCAAAAAGTAATAAATCAGACAGTTTTTAATAGCCAAGTGGAGATAGATTTCCTTTCATCTTTTAAGACAAACAAATTAAATAAATTGGCTCTTTTCCCTCAACATGCTGGTTGCGAAACTACTACGGCGTCCAAATTTAGTTCTAAAGGAAAGAAATCCTATGAATATATGGTTTATTTCAAGTTTTGGACACTCAGATAAGAGACTTTACTTGCTAAATGTAAACAAGGGCTCTGTATTGAGAATGTGTTTATGCGTAAAATGTCAGGTCAAGTTTGTGGAAAACCATCGGGTGCACCCAGTGAGAACTCGTCCGATTTCACTGTTGACACAATACGCGTGTTCAATGCAATTGATGAAAAATATTTAAATTGTCATAGTGCTGAGGTGAGGTTGACGAAAAGGCGCATATCCTTCAACAGGAAATGAGCTGCTCCTTTCAGGCAACCTCTGTCGATTTTAAGCTGTTTATATATGATTCTCCTGCGGTGCACTGTTAAGAAAGCATTTCAAGATTGCTTCCTTCGATGAAGATGGCATAGTTTGCACCGTTAATTGGGTTTTATCAGTGGTGAAACTCAGCCGAAAATCCCATTTTCTCCAGTCGGGTTTTCCTCTATTGTTGATTGAATGCATCACTTAACACAAGCATCTAGTGTAACCCGATACACCGTTCCCTGGGAATTTAGATCACTAAAAAGATATTCTCAGTTCAGTTGTTGACTTTAAAAAAACGCCCGCAGCACGTAAGAGAATTCACGTTCTCGGCGCAGCGTTAGGGAGACATATTAAGGTAAGAACCATTTTAGTGCTACGATATTTTTAATAAACCTTTTCTCAACCTCTCTCTCGTTGATCAGATTTTCGCTTTTAATTAAGGGTAGATGTTTAGCATACGCTGAGAACACTCGGTGAGAACATCTGACGCCCAAATGCCGTTGCCCGAAATCTTAAACAGAAATCACTTAACTAAGTATAACTGTTAAAGATACTTATTTCATAACCGGATAACAAGAACCACTTCTCTATTTCCACTGTGCGGGAATTTCTTTGCAGCTGATGACATCGCTTGCCACCAAATAGCAACGACAATTTTTCTCCTACCGTTTTGAAGAAAAACCTGGATTTTCGTAAACACGTATCTCCAATCGATCAAGAAGGACAGGCATCGTGTTTACGTGGAATAACAAGTGTGATACTTCTTTTGTCGGTATTGATCGCTCAGTTTGATATGGACTTTTTAAATGGTTTTAAATTGGTGTTTTGATGCACAATGTTTAATCATGGTGAAATCGGTTGATATTATCATGGGCCATGATAAGCGTCAAATTGAATTTTGCGGCCGCTTTGATATCCCTAAAGTAATGTTGTGAAATTTGTTAGATTACGTGTAAACCACTGATTTCCTCAAACTCGTATAAAGGAAACAGCTATTAATCATAAAAGCCTATTGTACACAAGCCGTTTTAACTCCAACGAACAATCAAATAGCAAGATGAAGTTCTTGTCTTTTTTTTTTTGTTTTCGGGAAACTCCGTCATCGTGAAAGACTAGCGCGAGTGTCAGTAAAATTTCCGGTCCACTAGTCACTTGGACTATTCAGTGTGCAGTGAGTTACAGAATTTCCGAAAAGCTGTCTCGGCACGCGTGGGAAGTAAAGAAGCGAAACCATGTTTTCAGTTTCGCAGCGGGGGACCAGGTCTTGTTTGTCTTCTCCCATCCGCCGGTTGAACCAGAAAAGTTTAAAAGATCAACAATACAGAATCACAATTGTAACAATGGAGGGCGTCTCGTAAAGTGGAATGTTCTAGCGTTTGATTTAGATACCTTGTTTGTGTTATTAAATCAATGTTGTATCGCATTTTTGTAAATGTTCCTGTTTCAATTATTGAGTTTCAGTTACCACGTACCTTCCAGTAATTTTTTGAAGGTTCGTTCAGTGGGAATACCACTGACGCACTCCGGGTAGAGATTCAACACAGTTATCATCAGTGATCGCTATTAAAAGTTCTTTTTGTATTAGTGAAGGCACATTGCATGACTTCCCCTGCAAAAATCCGTTTCTTTCTTTAAAGCTTTGCAGTGCCTGTAATTTGTGAGGGTTGCAGCCGGTTTCTCGACGTTTGTTAAAAGGCTAATCGTTGCCAAATTTCCGTGAATGTGGTGTTTTTTTTTGGTGCAAAGGCGCAAATTAATGGACTCATCGCGTGAGATATCGAATGTTGCAATGTGTCATAGTGTGGAGGCATGAACACTGAGACACGCTCCTGATGACAGCAGAAAATGGAGCCAGATTCTTTTTGGCACCAAGTGCAGTCATTATCTTTGTCCTGAAAGATCCGATCGCAGACAAGGTTTTCAGGTAAATATTGAGTAGTCATTTCTCCTTGGCTCATTTCAGTGATGAATAGTTGCTCTTTTTGTCCATCTTGGGTCGCCCATATCTGGACAACACGTAAAACATATCAAGTTTCATCGTTCGAGTTTCTGTTTAGGACGCCTTTGTTTTCGAATGACTGGTTTAACTCGTCATATCGATATCAAGGCTTATAAAGTAACTCAGTCACGTTTTTTTTTAGTTGTTTTAGCCATGAACAAAATTGCCTTGCAATTGAAGGAAACCTGAAATGACGTTTTTACTGATAAAAACTAAAAACACCAAAGAGATCGTGGTGAACCACAAAGAAACAAGTATTGTTATGGATGGAAAGGATTTTGACCGACGAACTAGAAAAAAACTTGAACTAAACTTTTCAAAATGCGCTTTAGAGCTAAAGGTTGAATGAAGCCATTTGTGTAAACGTACTCAAACTGTCCTCGGCGTTTAACTCATTGAATTGTTCATGTAGGATATAAAATTAATGGTCAAAACATTGCTGGTTCCTTTTTGCGACTTATTTGGTACTTTTCCATCTTGTTTTAATAGATAGTATCGTTGCTTAGGATTTTCTTTGAGCTTTCAGGTGATTTTGTGTATAGTAAAGTGCCAATACAATAACTCAATTGTTGGCGGTGACTACCTTGTATTTTTCCCATTAGTAAATAGAGTAAAAATAAAAAATAAATAAATAACAATCAACACCATTATAGATGCCGTCCTTAGAAGCTCCAAACAAAGACAATTCAAATGTCCTGGGTTTAGGGCTGAAATATGTAACACAATATCTGGGCCAGAAACAAATTTCCTAAATTATTTTCGCGCCGCAAGACTTCTAGCAATTAATGACTTATCTCAGTTTCCAGCAGTTTTTAACACGTAGTTCGTCTGCGGTCACCCACTATCCTTCCCGCTTTGAAGTTGTAAGTATATTATAGCATTTTTTATAACGGTTCGAGCACATTCCACTGAAATCAATCGACTTATCAGCCACACAATTACTTTTCTTTCTCCGGAAATCTGTCAAATGTAGGAATATAGCCAAAATTCTCTCTTTTTACGGACAGTGAGGGCGTATTAAGATGATAACCGCACTGGTGATAGCTGTTACGTTAGAAGATGCTTGAGCCTGCGTGCTTCTAGGACAAAAATAAAATAAAACTCGCACTAAATGAAAAGCTTACATTTTGGTCCTATTCTGATTTCACACTGATCTTGGTCCCAGGGGAGGAAACCCTGACACGATGCCGGGAAAAATATGTGACGAAATAGTAAGCAATTAATTAGAGAATACTAGAGAGGCCTGAATTGGAATGTGAAAGAATTCCTTGCATTATGATCAAGCTGCACAGATGCAGAGAACTACGACATCCTTTTCCTCCAACCGAGATGGTGTTTTCCTCGTTTTTAAGCAGTTATGACTAAATATTCCACCCTCATTTTTTACGTGAAACTTGCAATTTATCAAATGCAACATAGAAAAATGCGCAAAAAATGAACAGGACAATGAAATAAGAACCTCAGAGAAGCTTTTCAGTTTATTTCACCTGCATCTCCTTAAGCCTAGAATTTTAATAAGAATAAGAATTTTCATAAATCGGAAATTGTCGATTAGGGCGTATCGTGCTGATAAGACAAAGTTTAAATCCTGATCAGTCATCAAAAAAGTGGCCGCCAGGGGTAGTAAAAATGAAAATAAAGGACAATTTTGTTTATTCAAAGCACTATGTTAAGGAACCTTAGGCCCGGAAATGCAATACTTACCCATCAGATATGATTCGATAAAAACTTCGAGATTCTGCCCACCATATATACAGACAGTGAATTCTTAGCTGTATAATCTACTACTAGAATTCACGAAAGCTGGCATGGAAGGCTGAATTTGTACCAAATTCGCGAGTGAAGTG
This sequence comes from Platygyra sinensis, assembly GCA_019787425.1. NCBI lineage: Eukaryota > Metazoa > Cnidaria > Anthozoa > Scleractinia > Merulinidae > Platygyra > Platygyra sinensis. Next base: position 50,743 of record JAHPZR010012575.1, on the reverse strand, counting down.
AGTGAATACTTTACAGTTCACCCTCGTGATCAGTGTTAACACGCCACGTAAGACCCCTTGCCTGGGTCCCTTGATACTGACTCTAATCAGTTTTGCAAGGGTGTAGTTCTTACCAAGAGGGGAGGGGAGTTGGGGAAAATGACGATCAAAGTAAAACCCCGAGTAAAACCGGTGTTCGTTGTCTGCATTAGGTCGGATATAATTTTAATGTTCATACATTGTAAAACCTAATTTGATGTTAGAAATCGTCATTCATCCATTTGTCGGTAAACGTTCAACTTTAAGGCCTTTCTTGATTCTTGATGTGTTAGCGCGAACTAGGTGAGGAGAGCGACATAGAATTACGGAAGGAAATGGGAAGACGGAGACAATGTAGCGGGAAACTTGTCTTTGACGCATTGAACAATTCTTTATATCTTCCCGAAATTTTGATTCGATGTCAGTTTACTCAGTTCGTGATAAAATGTTACATATCTCACATCTCAATAGGTACACTTCAAGCTTCGCTATGCATGCGCCTGACCGCAAAGGGTATTTGTACTGTTAGCAGTTTTGATCCTTTAAGCATATCTGTAAGCTAGGTACACCGCGTGTGGTATCCACGAACGAAATGAAATACTCCACAGAACGACACCGAAATCCTGAAATCCTTTTACTGCGCGCAAAAAAATACGAAAATCCTGTAAAGAATGTAATCTTTGTAGCTGTGAGTTTCCCGCCTGGTGAAGATCCTAAGACGCAAACAAAAGTCATCTCGATCAACGTTTTCAACGGAGGAGTTTGACTTTAAAGTTTAAAAAAGCTTGAATTCTAGTGATTCACTCCTTAACATTTTGGTACTCTGTTCTCTTACAATGTAATTTTTTGAATTAAGGGATTATCGCTATATTGTCCAGTTCGTTTCGTACGCATGGTCTTGTAATACTTTCCTGCTTGGCCGATAATAACTTCCGCTCATTACAATCTCTCCCACACATCGCCAAAAAACGTCGCAGTCAGATTCCCTGTACTAAAAAGGATTTAGAAACGCACGACCTACAGTTGACATAGCCGAACGTGATGTCGGCTGTTTTGTTGAGAATTATCACAAAACATCTCCGCCGGGTAAAGAAATTAAACGGATTTGCAAGCCTGCTGGCCTGGGCCTGAAGGGAAAAGTCTCTTGTTATGTGGGGTTTGCGTTGAAGGCACGGAAGGGTTTGAAGCGAAAAAAACCCCACTGTATTACTTTTGCTAACTTTGTTGGGAATGATAAGCTCGCAGTGGATTGAAAAGGTTACTGAATTTCGATTTGGCTGACTGAATCAACTGTACCGTCACATTTCCTGCACGTTAACTGTAACACCAGACACTAACCGGCCCATGAGGCCTCTGGGGCGGGCATATCTGTTTGCTATTGTTACATGAACATACAATAAGACATTGCAGCTGCTGATCTTTGGTCAGTCGACACTGATAACCTCAAGCGGTCAACAAGCGAATACTGTGGTAATAATTGCGTCTAAAACAATCGTCAAAGGTGTTGCTCTCATTATTTCTGAGAAATTGGCGAGTGTTGAGGGTTTTTGGAATTTCTTCAATGAACTGTCGGTAAGATTACTAATCGATCATTTATAAGTGGACTGACTCTTGGCGGGTTTTCTGGCAGAGTGAAATACCATTGAAACTGTTCCTTGTTATCCAGGTTGAAACTTCAAAGATTTCAGAAGCAAGCTATGCATTCCTTGACAGTTTCGATTTTTGTGATCCTTGCAACATGTGGAGGATTTTGTTCAGGTAAGATAGAGGCTGTTTTGTTGTTCATTATTTCAGTGGGACCAATGTCCTTAAAGATGCAGGCCCTTGAGCGAACAGACTTAACCATTCCTCCTAGTTGTAAAAGACCTTTTTGACATAATCAACGCTATTTCTTAGTGGCGATGACATCAAAATGCAACTGACCATCGATTGACTGTAAATGAAGCAATAAGAACCACGCTGACTTGTGTTCATACATCACGTGCATCAAAGCACACTCCACAAAAACAAAAGCGCATATACAATGAAGGCATCTGATCAAAAACCTTGAGCTAAGTAAGAGGATTCTTTGCGCTTGAGGGTAGCTTCATGGTACAAAAAAATTGAGCAACCATCGTAACCGTCTATGGTGCAAAGTGAACTTTCCGCGTGCCTGACTGACTCTTTTCCTCGACAAATGAATTCCGTCAAAGTGTCGAAATTGTATCAGCGTCTTGTCTGGACAGAAAAAAAGATCTATGCAATGTCTTTTTATTCACACGCGAGCAGAACTTTCCTTCTTGAAGCAATCACTACATACTAATATTGTTTTCAACGAATTAAAGAGGTACAATTTCAAAAATGACGGGTTTTGTGTGAAGGGAAATGAGAACTTCCGTCCGACGATTCTGTTTGTTTACCAGCGCAAATGCAAGATTTGTGAAAACTCGATTTCGTAAACAAGATCTATAAGCAAAAAAGGATGAAAAAGGATTAAAATGCATCTTAAACGATGTTCACTTCGGACTGGTATGACCATTTGATTGTCAAAGTTCAGTTTTTAGCTAGTTTCCTAGTCGAGTTCATGGGTAAAGTAAAATTACGGCCATGAATGTCGTAGTTTGAATAATGATGGCCCCTCCCCATATAAAAAAAATCAAGTCCAAAGGCACGTTTCCAGCCATGTTTCACAAAAACGAAATAAACTTGGAGGATAAACGCTCTTCTGTAACTCCGATAATCAGCTTAGTGGGAAATTGATATTAAACACGCAGTCTCGGCCGAGAATCAGTTGATATATTCAGAGCGCAAAGGCCTGTAGAATGATGGTGCACCAGAGGGAGATGATGTTTTTATTCCTCGTTGGGTAAATAATTACCACGTATTCACAGACTAAAACAACAATGACTGTGTCTACGTTAAAGCGCTATATCACGCCTCCACTTGAGATTAAGACATTCTGCACGCCCGGTTGTATTGTAACATCTAGACGATGATTTCCAAGGAGGAAAAAAAAACACTTTCAATATTTTGTTTTCGTGCATCTACAGGCCGTGAAAAAAGTGGCTGAATTTTGACGATTGACAAATATCGATAAAAGCGACATTCCTCGAGTTTCTGTCCGTTTGGCTTGACAGGAACATTCATTGCCTACATTTGCGAGTCCCTTGATGTCAATACCTCTTCATTTTTGCATTCTCCTTCTTTCCGGCTTTTGACAGGAAAGTGGATTGTGAGTAAACTATCAATAACTTTCCCTTTGCTTGAATTGCTGAATAAATCGACCGTAGAAAGATCGTCTACTGTGCTTACCGCCGCAACTATGCAAAGCTGTAGAGAAACGGAAAAAAAAAGCGCCCGAAAAAAACGCAATTCAACGGCTGATTTTGACAAGAAGGAGCAGGCGAAACAAAAGTACGGAATTTCGTCTCACTCAACTGAGAAGCACAATACCAGCTGAAACACACATGCAATATAATAACCAATGAATAACAAACTAAAACTTCGGCAAAGCGTTGTTTGTCTTATTCTTGATTCCAGTCTTTATGTACAGGAACTCTAGTGGGTGAATATGTAAATGACCTCGTGAAATTAAAATTTTGCTCGGTCTTATGGTCCAAACGAAACGGTTCTGGACTTCGTCCATGCTTTTGCGGATTTTGCAGAAGGCGAGCGGAACGAGAACGAGAGAAACTCGTTGAAGTTACAGCAGCAAAGCGCTCTTGTGTTCTTCAAGTTTCCCCTCACCTAGGCATGCAGTCTCGACAAACACTCGCTAAAGCATAAACTCATTCTTTACTTTAGGCGACCAAGCTTCCAGGAATGGCAGCAAACAAGCTTTATTCTTTGTTCGAGACCTGAAAATTACACTATTCCAAGTAAACTTCAACCATTCTAAAAAATATTTCTTACAGTCTAAAGGAAAAAAAATTAGAGACTAAGGAGTTGGTAAGGATTTAGCAAGTATTCTGAGAGTATCTTCGTAAACAGTATGACTATAGAACGCTTGGGAAGAACCGGTGTCATTCGTTTAACGACTCGTAAAGAGTATTTCGCGATTTTTACAAACACTTTTGAATGAACTATGACAATAACAAGGTCTCAATTGTTCAATTATTAAACTGGAGTGTTTTGAGTCACCGTGATGCCAAGCTGCTCGAGTAGATCGATGAGGCTTTGTTTGTAGTGTTATAAGATGTTTTGGCCCTCTTAAATTTATTGAATTGTTAATGCAGTGAAATCTGCAGTCCGTTCAACAGACTCGAGGGCCCATTTTTGCCCCGTAATGACGTACACAGGAAAAGCATTTCATTGCCTTGTCAGGACCAAAGAAACTTGACAACATCTTGACATGGAGTAATAAAATTATTATTTACCTGTATTAATTTGTCAATTTTTCACATTGCAGTGATTGGCAAGGGTTTACCACAAAGAACAAGTTCAAAAGGTGATGTCTGACACTTCCAAAGGAGCCTCATTATAGGAACAGGAATTTATATCAATGTCTCTCTTTTGATTTTGTGCCAGCAAAGTATTCTCTGATTATTTTTCTCTTTTTCATTATTAGGTGAGACTGGCTGCTTGATCAAAGGTGAGGCTCACCCAGTTAATTCCTCGTTCATCACTAGTGACTGTTCATCACAGTGCATCTGTATGGTGGGTGGAGTGGCCAGTTGTATGGATCTTTGCCCGCAGATGTCACCAGAATGTCCCCCCGGAACAGCGCTTAAGGAAGAAGATGAACCCATTGGTTCAGGAGGGGTCAGTTGCTCTTGCATAAGGAGATACTGCGTTCCGGCGAAAGGTATCTTAGTTTCATTGTTCGTCAGTACCTTTAGTATCGGTGTAGCGGTTTCAACGGCTTTGCAAGTCAGTTTGGGAATTATAACAATCTCTTTACCAGCTTTTCCTCCCTGCGAATTACAAAAGGGTGCACTCTGTAATCAGTTTTGTTCAAGGGAAGTTGCTTTCTGCAGGAAAACCTTTTATTTATTTCCTCGTGGAACAGACGTTGTAACACTATGATGGTAACTATAGGCTTGGGTTAAACAACTGATAAATCGCTTCTGTACATGTGAGGGGCGCATGTGAAATGGATGCGTTTCTTTGTTTGCTTGCGTGGCGCGGCACTCTTTGTTCTCCAGCTCACATTATGTACGACATAAATGAGGATTAATCTTTAAGAGCTTTCGCTACCTGATACAGTGTAAACGGTTGCTAAAGTCACACACAACATTTCAGCGAGAGCTTGGTATGATATCATTGAGTCCATTGTCAGACACCGCGCGTTTTATCCACTTAAGAACTAAGTGCTTGCGGCCTTTCGCCGGGTTACAAAACATTTTTGGTTTTTGGGTCATCGGATATGTACTGTAATGTGGTCGGCTTTCTGTCGGACACTTTATATTTGGTTCATTCCTCTTGAACTCGTTCTTCACTTAAGAAGCCGCAAAGCGAAGGATCAATTTAATTCTATCGTTAATAATTACAAAACAGGAAGTCTTAATTTCGAGAGCTGTGCATGCAGACACACGTCTGAGAGCTCACTGAGTGATTTGCGTCTTACGAGAAACAAAACAAGTAAGTCACAAGAAGGTTCGTTCCTTTGCCTATAAAGAAACTGCCAAGAAACTCCTCCCGTTATTTTACATACGTTTGGTAACTGATAATGTTTGCCGCTTCAGTGTAAGTTACTCAACAATGAAGGCGCGCAAGTATCAAGAATTTGCTTCAAGTGTGCAGCTCATCTCTGATATCTTTACTTCCACTGGCCAATATCAACAATTTATAAGTAACAAGCTCGAGGTTTTGTGTCGGTTAGGTCAACAATCAATTTATAGTTCACTATAGTTTGCTAATAATCAAGTTATACTTCAGCGCTAATTGAATAAAATCGATCATGTGACTCAAAGGGCAATATCAGGCGATAGTAGAACCTTGAAGATCATCTCAACAACATTAGGGCTTATATTCTAGTAATATCGTACGATAAGTTAATGGAAGAAAGAGCCGATTGCAGCAGTAAATAGCTAGTCTCCTAACCAAAGCGCTCTGACAGCTAAATTATTTATCAATTTAATAATTAACCAAATCGACGCATTCGCATTTGACCAGTGGAAGTGACAAATAAATGCGACTCCTGAGATTTTTATACTGTTGGGATTAGCTACGGTATTATGCACGCTATTCCAAGCATTTCTGTACATTAACTTTAGTTCTAAGCCACTTCCGTGTGCTGAGAGAACACTTGAGGAGTTTGTACAGTCGCGACCAAGGCATACTTCTCCTAAAAATTCCAGTGAGTTTTTAAAATCACGTTTCAAATCACGAAAATATAGCACGAAAATACGTGATATTCGTCAGTTTTCTCACGTGGTTATAGTCTAACTTCACCAGCATTTCGGGTGTCAAATTTAGCACCAAGGAAACATTCAGTCATTTTAGTTTCTAGGCAAAGTAGTCAGTAATTTAGTTTCTGGACAAATTACGACGATTTTCTCGTGCACATCAAGTCTTCTGTGTGCCTCGCATCAGTGGACGCACGCAATTGTTTGACCTTTGTTACATATTCGACTTACAAGGCTTTCGTTTGAGCAAGAGGATTAAGTCGTTCCTTACAAGTTGCTCGTGGCGCGCAGTGCCAAGGCGGTACTTCGATTATCTCACAAGTGGTATCAAATAATATAGATATCAGACATGAATTGTCAGGAGATTTTTAACTTGACAATCATCGCGGGTGAAAAATCTTTATAAGCGATCTTGGTACACATGATTTATGGTGTGTTGTAGAGGGACTTTCTGTTCTTTTATTTTGTTTCAGCGTTTACTTTAATTGTTGTTCAGTAAGGCGTTTATCTTTGTAGAAACACACACGTTTAAGATGATAAGATTGATTTATCTGCCGCAACCTTTTGGTGGGGCTTTTGGAGCACGCACGAAATGGCGTGGTTTTAGGTGATTTTAGGTGAACAAGAAAGAGAAGCCCTTTTCCGAGCATTAATGATTGATACATTTTTTGTTATTACTGAATTAAATTTCTTAGTCGTTAAAACAAACATGCCGAATTATTTCAACAGCTAATAGATCTATGTTTAACACGTTTTATTTACAACACGCGATGCCATTGATATGTTCTTTACAGCGGACCACCATGCTTCCGATCGCTCAATAAGGATCAAAATACGATAACTAGAAGAACTAGAAGGAGCTATTCGGCACTATCTTTGAAAAATAAGACTTTAATACTCTTCAATACTCTTAACTGCCCAAATCCAATTTTACTAATGCCGTGAATCGCCACGCAAAAGTGATTCGTGTCTCTCTCTTCCGTGAACTTTTTCGTGAAGTTTACAATAACTGAAGCAAGTTACATGATTAGTTTTCTCTCGTTCTATTGATGGGAGGCTTACTGAAAGAAGCTTCTGCGGCATACATACTTTCCTAAAGAGTTAAAGCAAAGCGATAGGCAAACAATATAATTGTGTAAGATAACAAATAGCGTGATCATTTTGTACAACAAAGGTGGGTCATGGCTTTATGAATGAGCTTCCATGTAATAGGGGTGGTGAATGGTATATTCGAGACTTTGTGAGAGGGCGAGACTAATGTTTCCCCTTGTGAGCGCGAGACATTTTTACTTCTTCATTGGTGGGATCGAGTCGACGTCTGCGACGTGTTTTTAAACCGAACGCGACACGTTTAGGTTCCAAGATGTTCAGGCGTCATTCATCAAAATAAAACAAACAAATCGGTACTTCGATCGAGATTGATTTCTTAGCTTTGCCAAAAATCGAGACTGTGAGACGCACAAAACCGATAAAAAGCGAGATTGCAAGATCCGTGAAATTCGGCGAAAATTTTGCCAGACTAATGGTTCATTCAAATTCATGCATTCCGATCGATTTTCCCAGCAGTCGCAGCTCTTCAAATTGGTCTCTCTGAGGCCATGGGGCTTTCATAGGAAAACACGCCTTCGAAGACCGTCCAGATGTTCAGGGACGATTATGATCTCGATTCAAATTCTATCCGCTTGCACTCGAGCTCAGTCAGGTCTTCGGCACCGGAATGCCGTTATAGCATCTGCTACTGCGGCCGAGGTGTTAAGAGCGAAGAGACCGGCTGGATAAAATAAAAGGGTAGTGGTACATGTAATACTCAAATACCGGTCTCCCATGGATGATCTGTAACTATGCGATCCCTAAACTCTCTCAATTATTTAATTTCAGTTGCGGTCTAATGTGCCTTTTAAAGAAAGAGAAAGAGATTTAGAAAGATCACTTTCTACCACAAACTACTAAATGAAATGTCATCTAAAGTCTAAATTTCTTTCAGTTGTTTGCTACAGAGAAGAAAACGGCGAAAAGTACAAGGTTGGAGAGACATTTACCACGCAGAATTGCTCTGGAACCTGCCGGTGTAATGAAAACGGTGAAATTACCTGCGTGCCATTGTGTTCCAAAATAAAATGTCCCAAGGGAACACGGCCCAAAGGCCGAGGTGTTATCAATGTGGGAGAAGAGAATGGGTGCTCGTGTGAGATACAGGAATGTGTTCCAGGTACCTTATCAGATGTTACTTTTACGCTTTATGACTGAAGTATTATTAAAGAAAGTTATTTTTTGACAACTTTGGCTGGTTTCTAAATCGACTAAGGTAAACAGTCATCTCTCAGCTTGCTTAACTGCTTGGCTGTTTATTGCAGGCGACGCAATCGAAAACACTTACATAGAGATGTCAAAAAGACGAAAAAATATAGAAATACAACGTTATATGTTCCACGAAATTATATAGCTTGCTTCTCTCTTTTGAACTGCACACTTGTCTTTCTCAGATCACCTAACACTAACGTATAACCTACATTATTAAAAACTGGATCATTGAATAATGCAATTCGAGAGTTTTCATTGGCCTAGCCATCATGGTATATGAGCCATTATACCATGATCTATAAAAATGGCGAGCGTATGCGTGATTTTTGGGCCTTTTTATTTTTATTGTAGTCTAGTTTTCTATATTTTGGGGGCGTTTTTAATAAAACAATTATTCCACTCGCGCTTGTTGGATATTAGATGATAATAGCCAACTACGCGCCTCGTTGGCTATCTATCATCTCATATCGCGCTCATGGAATAATTTTCAATTATCTGATTACTCAAACGTTTAATGGTACTTGTTTAGTCAGCAGCCTGGAAAGATACGATGTGTAACTAAAATTCCTCTCGCCAGAACATACATGAATAAGAACAATTCCGTTTGGATCCATAGTCCAACAGTCCTGACCATTATTCTCAATTTTCTCTCGCGGTGTTTCTTTTCATCGAGGGCCGGAGCGTATAAAGGTTAGTCAGCGAATTCTTCGGATGCTACATGCAAAAAAAAAAAAAAAAAAAAAAAAAATGTGGATAATCTCCTATGGACTAGCATCAGTATCCGTGGGGTAGAAACAACATTCTTGATTACAAGAGTTCCGCGATCTATTCCTGTCCTTATGTGCCACTATTCTTATTAAATTGACCTGACTAACATGAATTGTACAATGTTTTTTTCAGTTCCTAAAACGTTTTGTTACGTGGACGATCGACGATTCAGGCGCGGTCGCGTTTTTGTCACTCAAAATTGCACGCTCAAGTGCCGCTGCAGAAAGAATGGGATCCCGCGGTGTGCACCGTTATGTAAGACGAAACGAAAGGTCCCTGTTTGCGGCCCGGATGAAAGATTAACAGAGATTCTTGACTTGTTTGCTGGTGGAAGATGCACGTGTCCGACAAAGACCTGCATTTCAATATCAAGTAAGCGTACAAGGGAATTCTGTCGCTCGGCCAAACAAACATGAACAAACACAACATTTTAGCGCGATGTACAATGTATTGCGCAGGTTTGGTCACCTTAATTGATATGCAACATGTCACATGTTGCAAGATGATGGATAGTTTGTGGCCAGGCTTATGCAACATGCTGCATGCGACAGTGTTGCACGTGCAATATGTTGCGCTAAATTGCTGCGTGAGTTTGTCTGGCCATAACGTAATAAAAACCTGGCAAATAAAAGTAATCGCTAGCACTGTATAGTTACTGACAGTGACTCAAATTCAAGTTCTGGGCGTCAGTAATATTTCTTATACTTAAATGTTTCTTTAAAAAAAACACACTGAGATGTAATATAATTGCAATAATAAGTTCTTAACCTAAAAAGAAACAAACCTGAAAAGTTTCCCCTAAATTTTTCCTTCAAAACAGATGTTTGAGATATTGAGCTTCAATATGAATCTTAGAACACTCTGTGTACGTGAAAGATAACTGTGGGCAACGATTACACCGAATGTAAACGTTCACCTTGATTACGTAACAATTCAAATGAACTGTGCTTTGTTAGGCGGTGCGGTGGACCAGTTTATTAGTCTGCTAGAACTCTAGATGATGAGGTCACGGGTGTAGTAATTTTGCGTCGTTGAGCTTAATTAATAGACGAGACTGGTTATGAAACCTGACAAAAATCAAAGGAACAAACAAAGATTCCAATGTTTAATGTTTTTGTTTTGCACCTCTACCCCTTCTCCGTTTACTCCTGCAATGCAAGCTGTTTTGTGCACGGTCAGGACCTAAAAAGCGGACAAAAATATACAAGGAACAACTTCATAACCATTCTCCTCTATTAACAATGCCTTGTCAGGGCACTTAAACCTCACAATGCTCACACCGTGTATGGGTATCTGAAATTAGTACCAGCAAACGGAGGTGACATGCCATGATCATTTTTTCCCACTGAGGGAGACAACTGAGTTCTTTATGCTATGTGTCGTGTAGTCTTCCTAGACTCCCGCTTTCTTCAATATTTCATCTCTTCTCTGATTGATAGCGACATAACATTCCGAAATTAACCTGTGTAGCACTGAAGGTCTTTTTATACACAGACCACCTCAATGACCTCGGACTGGAAGAAAATTATCGAATTCTGCAGTTTATTCAGCCTCTCGTGCTGCTTTGATCGATGGCTGGGGAGTGGGAAAGACAGTAACGCGCGGGAAACACGCCTTCCCACTCCTAATATTCAGTTTCCCATAGGGAGTCTCTGCGGGGGAGAAAGGTGTTGCTCGGTGGGAATTTTGATTTGGCTTGTAGATATAGATGGATGATCTCGAATCCCTGCCATGCCCAGTGTGCGCCTCCGATCACGTAGTATTTAAATGTGACCCCGCAATTTTAATAAATCGGAACAGGAAAGAAAAGAAGGCAACAGAATCAAGAAAATAATCTTACGTATACTTTTCTTTGTACCAGGAAACAACGCGACTGAGAAGAAAGTGAGTCACATTGAGCGTAAGAATATCTGAGGTAGGGTTTGGACAGAACATTTTAAGCGATGTTTTATAAATTTATAGTCTGGATGAAAAACGTTTTACTAGTGCAGCTGATTGCTTAAGGACGTACTGGTTGTCAATATTTTACTTATGCTAAGCCCCGGCCAAACGATCACAACATTTCAGCGCAACATATCGCAACATTGTTTGGAGCAATATGTTGCGTGCGTTTGGTGACCCTGTTGCGTCGTGTTGCGACATGTTGCGAGGTGTTGGATGTTGTTGGCTCAAATTTGAAAATGGGCAAATTCTTCACGCAACATTTGTGGATGTCGAGTGATGATGCAGTCGTTTGGCCAGGTCGTAATGTTGCACCCAGGCATGCGCACTAGTTCAGTCGACATTAAATACCCAACTTATCGCAACGCGTTGCAACAGGGTGGCCGAACGCATACAGCATGTCGCGCCTGACAATGTTGGGATATGTTGCGTTCAAATGTTGCCATCGTTTGGTCGGAGTTTGCAAATGCTGAGCCAGCAATGTTGGGATATGTTGTATTGAAATGTTGCGATCGTTTGGCCGGGGCTTTAGGTTTAGAAATGAAGGGGTACATCATGAGAATATCTATGAGAATATCAGTTATGGTGTTTTGAGTTAATTTGGTCACGTACAAAATTACCTTTAAATTGAAGGAAATCTGAAAATGTTAGTTTATTAAGATTAAAAAACACCAAAGAGATAATAATAAACCATAAAGAAACAAAGATGGTTAAGGATGGCGAAGATTAACACGGATTTCAAACGACAAACACAATCCATCTCCCTCCTTAGAAATCTTGATTGAAAAGCAGTTCAAGTTCCAAAGTATGCCTAATGGTTCTATTTAATTTATCCTGGTGTTTTAAGTTGAAATTTCTGTAGCTGATTCGTATTCAAAGTATTTGGTTTTCAGATTAAATCACCCGGGGACCGTTTATCCAAGGCCCCGGAAACTTTTCGGGCAATTAAAGCCAAAGAAGAGTCTCGAACGTTACGATTACAAAGCTGTTTTATTCGCACATTCTTTAAATGAACAGAGGTTTCCTTCATACAAGAAGTTTCAGGCGTATAAACTTCTCCGTTTTTAGATACAGATGAACTAAAAATGGTTTTACGGGTCCAAAAAGTTTCCGGGGCCTTCGAGAAACGGGCCCCTGGGCCTCGCCATGTATTACTTTACGGTAATTTATGACGTCATGATCTCAATATGGAATCTTTAGAAATAGATTTCTTGTTAGAACTGAACATATTTACTGATCTATTTATCTAATGTGAATTATAAAAGATAAGAAGCACTGTTATATCTCTAGATTCACACATGCATATCTCACAGACATGCTGTACCTTAAAAACGCCCTGCTGTTCATTGATGTCATAATTTCCTTTATTATATGGCTCTGTCTCACTTAGTACAAACTAGTTACATTAAACGAATTAAATTGTTCTTGTTTTTGCCATATAATAAACATCTTATTAACCGAGCTAAGTCGGTCTGTATGGGAGAATCTTGACCTCGGTCGTGTGTACAGACCTCACTGCGTTCGGTCTGTACTTACGACCTCGGTCAAGATTCTCCCATACAGACCTCCTGCTCGGTTAATAAGAGCTAAATCAAGCTTTGCAAAAATAAACATGGCGGCGGGCGGGAAATTTGAAATCCTAAAATAGCTGAAAGGAAACGCCCAGCATTCGCTGAAAACAGGCGAAGAATTATCGACTTCAGACTGCTAAAATAATTTTTAAAATACACAAACTTGTGTATTTTACTCTAATTAACGAATGTTTAAAGTTGGAATTATTTCTTAAAGCAGGTTTCTTTCATTTTCTTCGCAGAAGCGTCACAACCATTCACTTCACATACACTGGACTAAGCGAGAGTGCTATACCAACCATTTAAGATCCTGCAAGAAGACTAATTCTTTATATCCACGGTGCATTGGCCAATGTTATCATATATTCGTCACTCAGTTGTAATCATACCTCTGGAGGTCTTAACTTATACACCTATATCATCTCAACAATAAAGAAAGACTCAAGACTCACATCAACAATATCAATACACCTAAGCACTTTCACTGAATATTTCACTTGAGAAAAAGGCTGTCACAGAGAAGTCAGTGTGCGCTAGAGCTGGACAATGTTTCTCCTTCCACGACCCAAAGATGCACAACTAGTTCACACCCGCGTCGCCTTGACGTTGTTTCGTGTACGTATAGCTAATATATTTGTAGCGTTCACTCTAGGGTAGAGGTCAAGAAAACTTGATGCGTTATTTCAAGATATTTCAAAGTAAATTTTGCTTGTGAACTCAAAGAACAATGAAATCATTTCTCATACATTTTGCACACAAGTACCAACCAGCTAAGCGTTTTCGTGGATTCTGGATATTCGGCTTACAACGTGCCAGAGAATATTTTGGAAACCATGCATATCTCACAGATATTGCTCGCTCTTCGTGAGTAAACGAAGGAAAAAGCAATCGAACTTTGATTGTAAAACAACGTATAAGTTCAGAATTACTGCACTCACTCGATCAAGAATTATTTTGTAAACATGGAAAACTGGTTTCGGACTGATATCTAGTTTACTGCCACCTTATAAAAAGGCAAGTAAGTTCCTAATGCTATGTCTTATATACAGCAGTTTGTATTCTGATGTACGTTACGCAATACCAGCAGATGTATTTAGCTTAAAAGCGCTAATTAGGATACATATTGTGACGGTAGTGGAGTAAGGGGTGCGTGACGCCGGAATAGTGTGTGACGCTGGAATATTGCGTGACACCGGGACATATTCCCGAAAAACTGTACGGGGACCCTAAATATCTTGGGTGTGGCTCAGAAACAGCTTCTCGTAATAGTACCGAAAATTGTATCAATCAGTTTGTAGTCGTTAAGGTTTTCTGAAAAAAAGAAACAGCGATTACTGTAAGTGATGCAGCTGCTTTGAAAATAATGGTTGCTTTCCTGTCATTTCCCCATGTCACTGAGATCAGGTCACAACTGCGGAATGTTTGCTTTGGAATTGTGCATTGCCAAACTAAAATACTTTTCAACAATAAATTCCAGTGCGCAAATTTTTGATCCTAACCGACTTAAATTGATGTTACATTAGAATGCACACATTCCTCAAACTAGGTTACTTTCGAATGTATATATTATATGAAAACAAAACCATCGTAAACATATTACATGCCGTTGTTGTTACAGTCCAGTCATTAAGACGCATGCTCTTGTTTGTTTTACTCTAAAGAAAATTCACAGCACACAAGTAAACACGAAAATCTCTGAGAACTTAATGCGTGAAAAAAAAGTAATAAAATAATGTAAAATTATAAAGAACTTGCTCACAGTTCAGAGCGGACACTAGCGATGATAAGGACACGTTTGTTCTTCAAACAACATTGCAAGCTAAGCCACTGGCCGCAATGATATATGTATGTGATATTGGAGAAAAGAAACTGTCCAATTGATAATGTCGGTTAACATTTATGCTGTTACGTGGTTGTACATTATAGTCAGGTTAGTCGAAGTAAATAAATTTGCTAGAAAGGATGATGACTTCCTTGACTTGACTTCTTCAGCTTCCTGTAGAGCATAGATCTATGGAAGCAGCCGCTATCTTGTTCTGTTTTGGGCTAGCTTAGCTCCCTTCAGGTTTAGCTGGCTTGCCCGCCTCGTCGTCCACGGCTCTTTTCCAATGGTCCCTAATTACAGTTTTGACGCCATCTTGACGGGTGGGCAAAGCGGTCAGAAATTACAGTGTTTGTAGTAGAATCCGATAGCAAATAACTTTTTCAAAAATTGAATTTTACACTCTTAGTGACTCGCAACGTTCAATAACAAGGTAGAAGGAAGAAGATTGAATCCACCAAGGTTGACTGACGTAGATTGGCTAGTAGACGCTCTGTTCATTTTTCTAATTTGCCATACCTTTTGTCTGCAAATTTGTCTGGGTAGACGCGGTTCGCGAGAAAAAAATAGACATTTGTATAGGAAATCAACTGGGTGTCTTGCAGCCCAGCTACGTTCTACATTTGGTGAACACATCTATCTAGTACGGTAAGGTTGCGATTCATAAGTTGTAAGGTTGCGATTCATAAGTTGTGCAAAATTCGGCATTTCTGAAGTAACCTTGCCTCCTTTTCCCCTTGGTGTTCCACCTCAGTGCATCCATAGTGACATTTCTGGTCGAGTTTTCGAGGGTTGAGGGTGTGCCCGATCCAGCCTCACTCGTCAATTGCTCCTTATAAGAAATGATGATGGAGACTGCAGACGTCTGGTTGCTATCGAAAGATTTTCAATTTTAAAGCTGGAGTAAAACGAGATTTGGTAGTTTGACTTGCTCTCGCGAGTAATTTTTTAGTTTTTGAATTGGCCACGTTGACCTGCGTATTGTCAAAAATCTTTGTTCAAAGCCATCGGAGCAAACTTTGTTATTCACTGAGTCTACGAAACTATAAAAAAACTCCCTGTCAACCCACACTTGGAAAACTCGGGATCAGGTTGGAATATAGATGTTTCAAACGTGACCCATTCTCTTGTGGTCGCTTTCTACAGATTATACAGAAATTATATCCCTGATTCCCCGGGCAATACTGGTGTATGTCACATGGTACCCAGTCCCCCGGTCAAGGTCTATATTGGTTTCTGTCGTCACTGAATATTTGGTCGCCTCAATGACTGAGTGACGTCAGCTGTCGCAATCCTGTAACAAAATCCTAGCCGCTGAACATGGATCAGAGGTTTTGGACGCATTGCTACTAACAAAAGAAGTCTACTGAAAACCAAAGAAACCATCTGTTCGTGGACTTGAAGTATTCTTTTGGATTTATGCAATGAACGATAAAGTGAAAAACGGCTTGACATGACACATACTAAAAATATTTTGTTTGTGAAATGAAGTTGACAGCTGAGTTGACTTGACCTGCGGGAATACAGATGAAATGGCGATGTCATCATCGCAGTCAATTATAATCGCAGTTTAAGCAATTTTAGCCCGAAAAAGTTTTTAGGAGGACATGGGTTCCAATCCCGTCGAAGCCCTAAAGTTTTTTTACGGGCTTAAATTTGCAATTGCGTAAATTGCGATTACAACTTCGATGATCACATCTCCATTTCTTCTCAGTGTATTCCCGCAGTTCAAATCAACTTCATTTCACGACTCATTCCTGTCACGGGTAAAGATGAACTCCATAAATTGGTCTGCTCCCAGCCGTAATTTTTTTGGGCTAAAATTTGCAGTTTCTTAAATTGCGATTAAAACTGCCATGATCACATCTCCATTTCAAAAATATTTTATTATTAATAAGGAAACTTTGGCAAGTTGAAAATTGGACAAGAGTTGAAGGGAAAATGATACAGAGATCTGACGTATGCAAATTAAGGGTTTTCGCGTAAGCAAATCAGAACCATCAGTTTTTGGACCAATAATCGTAACAAAATTAATAATTTGTTATTATTTGACAATTCACCAGCGTAAAGACAAAAACAAGCCTGCAAAATGGCAAACTGACTTGCTTAAAATTTCGTTATGGATGCGAGAATAATGACGCGAATACAAAAATATTGTAATTTCCTATAGCGAACTTTCGCAATTGTCAGATTTTGCCTTTTGTAATCCAAACGGCGCAAAATAGATTTGGTCTAATAAACATTCCATCCAGAGTTAAGGCCGTTTCTTAGATACAAGATTCTTTCCAGGCACCTATTAGATTTCCCTTGGATAATCGTACTTATCGTGGGGAAGAGGAGTTGTGAAGAAGGTACTCATTATAAAAAGAAAACTCACGCTGAGATTTTCTCTTGGAATTCAAGGTAAGGACTACATTAGGAATAATTTGAACGCACGCGGTCTTAAAGTAATGTGGTTTTGTTTTTGGACAGCTCTCCTTCTTTAGGGTTACGTTAATGGTTATGTTGAACCTGTGAACTTTTCATCTTGCTAAAATTCTACCAGCATTTATTTCAGTTTGAGTTAAAAAAAGACACAAAAATTTTTAAAATTATTGATTGTACAAAGCGAAAATCATCCGCTTAGCTTTGATTTTAGTTTCAGTGGAAATGACTTTTCTACAACGCATTTACTCGTTTCGATTTCATCAAGCTAGGTTCAACATTGGACGACGAAAATTAACAGTATAATACTTGTGTTAAACAAAACAGTTTCGCTTTACAGTAAAATTACTTCTTTTTAACTAGAGCAAGGAAAAGTTCGCTGGCTGTAAATGCATTCAGTATTCCATGAGAGCCGTAGCAGGTAACAGGGACTGACTGAAAACTTGGCTCAGTCATTTTTGTGTTTATAGTCATCATAAACATCCTACTGATACCTAGGAAGAGAATTTAACCAAGGATATTTCCTCCGTCGAGGTGATGTTTTCATGGACATTGCCTCAGCCATAATTTTTCTAATCTTTTCTGTGGCTACAGCCCTTTACTGATTCAGTAAACTTGTGACAGCTTCCATTTTGAGTCACTTTTAAATCTCAAGTTAGAATTAACATGTAACACTATGATTACTCAACGCGAAACAAATCAAGAGCTTACGTGGCATTCGAAGGTCTAAATCCCGGGGGGGGGGGGGTACTCCCTTATTTGGGCTATACGGGGACGTGCCGCTGGATAGGGTATGGTTTTTTGGTCTCGCTGTCCTAAAAAGGGTATGGTATTACGAGATGATAGACTTAAACCCAGACTGCGAGCAGTCTCTTTCTTTTCTTAGCCTGCGACCCGGAGCCTGCGAGAAGTTGAAAGAGCATACGATCGATCGGCACACAAGCCACGCATTTTTTTTCCTGATTTGCATAATATCAGCTGAGTAAACCGACATACGGTAGGTCTGGTTCGTTTGTCTTGGATGTGTTGGAAACGCGATGAAAGAAAGATGTCACTGTGTCGCGCAGGCATGAGAGATCCCGCTGATATATATATTGTTTAGGGATATTTTTCTCTGTAACAGATCTATAAGGGCTTAAATCAAAATGAAATTAACCTCAAAAATAACAGTGTAAATTCCTGTAAACCAGAGAGTGTGCATTTTGCCACTCATTTTAAACAGGGTCTTAACATGGAGGCTGTTGTCCTACACAGGGTAGGGTTTTTAGCGTATTTTTGTCCTAAACAGGGTCAGGATTTCAAATCCTCAACGGCACCCCAGTACCCAAACATGGGTCAAGTATCCCCCGGGGTCTAAAGCTATTTTGGATTGTAGACTGATTAGATTATTCCGAATGACGTCAATTCGTGATCCTTCAATGAATTAGAGTGAAATTTGGAAGAATATTTCTTCAAATATTAGTTCCATTAGCTTCAACTCACGCTACACACAAATCGTCTCAAATCGAAATCACTAAATGTAAAATGTAATGTAATTCTTCCTTATAGTGGTCATGCACTTAGATATACAAGTACTAAGCTTAGCTAGTTTACTGGCATTCCACTGAACCACTGAAACAAAGGAAACAAATACTTGAAAATCCAATCGGCAGGAGACAGACCATGAGTGAGAAAAAGTTTTTGTTTCAGTAAAATTGCTGGTCAGAAATTTTGAAAAGAACCCCTAAGGGGTACCAAGATCCTGTTTTGTGGGCGTGTCTTGAAAATTCTTACTCCTAAGAGTTACTAAATCGAAAACAACACATCTCCTACGTTGTAATTTTTGCAAGGACCACCGTGACAAAACAGAAGTACTGGATCCTCTCGTTGTAGAGGATGTAATCAGCTATAAGTTGAATAATAGACAAAAATTAGCGAGGCTGATTACGCAGTATAGGGATATTATCAATCAGCCTTGCTAATTTTCCTATATTTTCCCTGTCTTTTTTTTAGCTCTATGCCCTCAAAGGTATTACAAAAGCTCCCGCTGTGTAAGTTGTGAGGCTGAACATCCTAAGAGATAAACGCTTTTTCGACCCCTAAAAGATACAACGAGCATACTCGTCCATTTTATATGGGAGTTCCCCTTGAGATCTTTCAAGAGTGGCGACACCGTGGGGAGAATATTCAGTAGCCAAACTTCCCTGTTGCTACTTCGCTGGAACAAAGCTAAAACCAACAAACTGAGTAATTATGCTAATATTTATAAGCTGGACGACATTCGCACGATCCTAAAACACAAGTCTTCGCACCTACATCCTCTTACAAAACTATTTCGATGATGTCTTTAATACATACAGCGATTAGGAGTATTTCTTCTCCTTCCTGGATGGGATTTTAGCCCATCGCAGGGTTACCCTCAGCATTAAATACACCTGGGTGGAGAGAGGCACTGTGAGAGTAAAGTATTTTCTCAAGAACACAAGGCAGTGTAATTCCCCGGCCAGGGCTCGAACTTGACCGCTCGATCCGGAGACAAGCGCACTAACTTTGAGGCCACCGCTCCTCCCACACTGGTATCAGTTAACATTGCTAAAACTATACAAAACTGAACAGTTACTATAATGTTACACTGAGTGCTACTACTTGTAACTGGCCTGTTGCATGTTGGGACAAATCTTCCTAATCTGAACGTTAAGATGACAAGTTTCCTGATAGATCCTTGGTTCCTTAAATTTACCGGGTTTCATTAGATTTTTCCGAAGAACATCATTTGTGTTCTTCAAGATTAATTGGTTCATTTACGGAAAAAGACCCTAATGCAACCTCTGTTCTTAATTTACGTCCTTATTGCGGTTTACTTTGTTTCAAGTGGCCTAGAACACTGGCGGCTGGCCTTTTCTCTTAGAGTCAGAGGAGTGTCACTGCACTGTATCTAGTGAATAAGAGCGCAGAAGGACGGTATGGACGATTACTTCTGGTCTGAAATGTCTCGCTTCATAATCCCCGCCTCATTTCAAGAGACTGAACAGACTGCATGCCATCAGTCTACAAGTAGCCTGATTCCTCACCTGCTGTGGTTGGAACCGTTGTTTCCATCTCACTTTCTTCAGCTCCGACCTCATTTTGTGCTATTGGATTTCCCATAACTGCTACCACAAGGCTAAAAGCTGCGATCAGACTAACAAACTTCATTCTCCCGTAATAATGGCAGCCAATCTGAATCAAGAACAGAAATAAAAGATGGTCATAAGGTCAGTTGTTTTCATTCCTAAGAGTCGGTAGTCTTATGGTATTTTGCAAAACGTTTGAAGGGAGTTTATAAGGAGTTGATTGCCGGTTCCAAGTTTGACGCAAGATGTAATGTATCAAACACGAAAGAAAAATTTGAACACAATACGACCCCCAGTGGAGTGTTTTTGAAGAACTTTGAGGTGTTTAGAAATGTGGTCAAACACTGCTTTGAGTGTTTGGTTGATCTTCTCAACCGAAAATAAAACTCGGAAGAAAACAGATATCAAATCGTATAAAAAATCTGCGAATTCAAATTGTACTATGGTCACATTTTTACCCCATGAATTTTTAGGTATATCACATAGAATTCCATGAAAGAATAAAAACGCCGTTTACCGTTTGCAAATATCTGCATTAGTTCCTGAGATATTTAAGTTTGAAAAATGTGTAATATATGTAAATGAGATCACTGATGACGTCATACACTCACTCCAAAATTTTATCAAGCATAGAAATAGAGCTATCTTGGCCAGTTTGCAGCGCAGACCATTGAAACTTGGTAGGCTAATAGTGCCAAAGGAAGCACACCTACGGCTTTATAAGTTCTGTTTCCATGGCAACTCACTCTTTTCCAGACCCCACCCAATTGATTTCAATTCGTTGGTGATTTTCAGCTCCAAAAACATTAAACGATGCCACAAACTCAAGCTAACATATTTATATGCTTGCTGAATCATGCAGACGAGGCACTATTTGCAAATAGGAAAATGGAACGCCAAAACTGTCAAACTCGTATTGTGGAATGTTACTGCAAAGAATGAAGCATTTCTGATTCATCCCGGCATATTTGATCAAAATTTGGTAAAGCGTATGACGTCATCACTTGGCTAATTTGCGTATTTTAAAAATTTGGGTATCTCTGGAAGGAAAAGAGATATTTAAGAATACTAAACGGCGTTTTTCTTCTCGGCATACAGAATACCTGTTCATCTTTTTAAAATGGCTTCGACAGGAAAGATGCGATTTTCGTCATAGTACCACTTTAAGCAACATCACGGTCATTCACAGCCTGCTTTGGGACCGCCTTGACTAGTTTTCTCACTTCGAAAAAAATTCACCGCAACCTGGAATCAAAGTTCATCTAGAAGTCCGCTCCAATTTTCGCAGTGTTTCGCTTGATTTTCAATCGTTTACCGAGAAACCTGTTTTTGAGTGTCCTTTTGCTCATCCTATGATATTATATTTATCAAAGCTGGTTAAAAATATATTTTAAGATATTATTTGATAGATCATTCACGTGGTCTCTGATCTATTTTTCTGCCAAATTTTTGAAATCCTAACCACTGGATCGTTAGAAATCGGCATGTTTCTGCTAAAGCAATCGGTCTCAATTTTTCGAGCAACTGCGCATGCGTTGCATTTAACTGGGTTCTTTTCGGGTTCTTTCGGTAACAAACAAAAGCTGAAAATTGCTGGGTTCTTTACATCGTGGTCTTTTCTAACTTATCTTTGTAATAAAAGAGTAAAGCCATCAGAGCAAATAAAGCGATCGCATCTACTGACGGCATGTTTGTTTTTTGAAACCCTTGTGCACGTGCTAAATATTGCATCAGCAAAAGCACGCGCGAAAATTGTGTTCGGCCACCTTAACTAGTTTTATTGTTCCAATATAGTATTATAAACGGCAGCATTCACAATTATTTTATTCGGTTTTCTGTTTATGTTATCCATGACTTTTGTTTATTAACATCGTGTAGATGTTCCTCTTAACTGAATAGTAAGCAAAATTGTAAATGTTCAAATCAAGAACTGTACTCGCTTACCTGACGAAATATCACCCCCTTCTTCAACTGTGAATAAGAAGCAAGAGAACATTGTCTTACCACGCTAGCGTTAAATAGGTTTTTACTAAACCCCTCCGTCATTCCCCGCAGTGGAGCGCCGTGAGTTGTAACATCGTGTGAAGCGAAGATTAAAAACATTTACGCTGGTGTTTTGATTCATCATTAGTGCATGTTCGACGCATTTTTAGTGCTATTTTATGCGACAAATACGCTTCATGTAAGTTCTAATATCATTTTTAATATTTTCCTGTCATGTAAATCACATATGCATTAAGGCTTTGTTTTCTCTCTTCACTGTTTGTCTTCTGGAAAGTTCCAGTTAGAACACAAAACGCGAGAGTTCAACGTGCTGCTAATAGTTTTAAATTAAAATTTGATTATGATTATAAGGATTTTATTTTGGATATCCCAACATTGGTAAAAAAAACCTGTTTGAAAGCCCGATTCAAACATGTAGCTGTTTGCAGGATACAAGCATCTAGTTCCTCATCTTCTTTCATGCATTTTGGTATTTCAGAGTTTTCATTTTAATATTGCATGATGTTTTACGATCGTGTCAAGGGTAACTCTAAACGATCTCACCACGCGCTTCATACCTCAAGCTATGACAAGGAAGGATAACAGCTGGGAAATGATATTACTTTTTCATTCAACCTTATCACCAAGGTTGCAAAGAGGATATCAGTAATATCTATTCGCCACTGATCTCATGGGGTGGCCAAGAAAATGTAGTCTATACACAAATTTTGAATCAATTTGAATCTTTAATGGTTAATGATATTAAAAAATAATAACTCTTGAACACTCCTTGCCATGGACCACGCAAGCTAAAAACAAATAAACCAAAGCCCTTAAGCAATCATCAGTTTCAATGCAAAGGTTGAAACTTCCAAGGACCGTTTAGAACTGTTTTTGCCGTAGAATTTAGAAATGTAGACGTGGTAAAGTTTGATCTTATTAGTTTTTCTAAGCATTTGGTGGTCATTGTCTTTAGTTCGCAACATATCAAAGTATTTTGTTTCACAATCCTTTCCGTTTACTTAGCAGGACTAATGAATTGTCCCGCCCACTAATTTATTTCCTGAAGGACCTAAAGGGGGAGCCTCTTGTAGACATGATCAAACACGAAAGACTATGTTTGATAACATTTCCAAACACCGAGAAGAGAGTTGAAAATACGACGCGCAGCGGAGTATTTTTGACGAAATTCGAGGCGTTTGGATAGCCGATGAAACACTGTCTCGAGTGTTTGATATATCTTCTCAATCAAAACTAAAACTAAGGAGAAAACGGAGAAATAAAATCAGGCGTAAAAATCTTTGTTATTAAGGTTAGATATCCAGACATCGTTGACTGTCATAATTTCCTTTGTTTAAGCTTTGCGAATTATTAATTATTTCGAGGATGAATAACCAAACACGAAAGAATTTGTGTTAACCTAAACAGCTTAAACGCAAAGTGCAACATTCCTTAATTGAAAAATCATATTTTGTCATTCATGTTGAAGTATAGCTGAACAATATTCACTGAATACAATGTTTCTCCACTGCCCCTAGGAGTTGGTCACATATTCATTCATAGTCGCCAGGATTCTAGTTTTAGCTAGACTGTTTTACCTAATTTAATCTTAATTTTACTACCCCACGCAATCCTTAGAACGTTAACGTTTCCTTTTATCTCCCTTTTGTAATCTTGGCTGAAAATTTTGACTGACGAATCTCTCCACCAGAGCACTACGCCACATCACATAGTATTTGATTTTTGTTTCTATTATTTTCTTTAATGGCAAAGACAATGCTAACAATACCATCAATTTCAATATGAAAACAACAGGGTACAAGTCCGTGGTGCATGAGTAGAGAGAGGGTTTGTAGCAATCTAGGGGAAGATAAACACAACTAGTCATGGAGAGTTGTAAGAAAGGAGAGTGTCCAGTGGATCATATTTAAGCGATGGAGCACTTTTTCCGTGTTTACATAGCCTCATCTAAACACGAGGAGGGTTGGGAGAATTCGAGACAGTTATGCAAACCCTCCGAGTGTTAAGATGAGGCTCTGTAAACACGGAAAAAGTGCTCTATTGCTTTTATAAAATAATTCTTAAAAATACGCGTGAATCTGAACCGTCACAACCGTGTTTACATACTCTCATCTAAACACACCTATCGACCAATGAGAGTGCGCGTAGTGGCTCAGTTATTATTTTTATAAGAGTCTTTGTTACATAGTTGGCGTTTTTCCCGCTACAGCGTGCCCATTCATTGGAACATGATGATGCAAAGGACCGCAAACGAAAATGCTGCCTGTGAACGCAGGATCTGTAAAAGATCAGATCAGCCAAAAATAGAAAGTAACAAACAATGATGCAAGGCTGATACTGCGTAAAAAGCTTAACGGGGCACGTGATCAGAGGTGGCCTGATGTTATCGCTGGAATCTCAGCGCGTTTTTCAAAATTTGCTTTTGTTTTGTTTTGCTTTTCGTCTCGGGAAACATTGAGGTAATCGGGAAACAAAATTCACTGTTCCCCTCCGGACCAGTCATTAGTGTCAAGTGTGAACTGTTTTTAGGATCACGTCCACACTGCAACGGAAGGATTTGAAAATAGAATTTCACTGTGAAAACGCATTAAGTGTTTTCCGTCAACACTACGCCGGAGAAACTTAAAAACGCAACAGTCACTGGCCATTTTGGATTTGTGTTTGATCAAAACTCGGTCAGGGAAATCACATGATTACCGTGACGTCATCGTTTTCGAAAAGCGCTGATTTCAAAATATTTCCGTCCGCAAAAAATTAAACGCAAAGCGGGCGTTTTCAAATTCCTCTGTCTGAAGAACGTTTTCGAAAAGCTCGTTTTTGTAATGGATTTGTGTGAACGGTAGTCCTTCTCCGCCCCAGTATGGACGCTACCAAATTGGTTCTTAGGCCTGGATTCATGAATGTCTCAATTAATTTTGACCCACGAGTAAGAGCAACAGAGGATATTCTAGATCATCATCACAGAACCAATGCGAGGAGTATAAGGTTGGCGGTAGAAAATAGCATGGAATTTTTCGCGTGGCAGTTTTTGTTTATAGTCGTTGTAATTTGTAAGCTGGAACTAAGACATGAGAGAAACATTGTTACTTGTGGTTCGCTCTGATGTTAATTCAGTCGAAGACGGCAGGGTACATATAACCTTAACCCTAACCTAACCCTAACCTAACCCTAACCCTAACAAAAAAACAAACAATCTGTGGGGTGAGAATGAAGACGCGTGATTTATAGCCTAGGGCCGAGTTGTTCGAAAGCCGCTTAACGTTAACTCAGGGTTAAACGTTAACTGAAGCCGATTAGGTTTTCTTGTTTAAAAATGGTTTTCGCCTCTAATATTTGATGTAGTGTGAGATTAATACAGCTCAAAACATCAAAACTGAACGGCAAACAACATAAACAGAACACCCCACACAAAAAGTTACAAAACTGAAATAAAAATTCTCACTAATCCTGGGTTAGCTTAATCGGGCTTTGAACAA
>JAHPZR010012575.1:0-20000 GCA_019787425.1 Platygyra sinensis | reverse complement strand
CAGACTTCCGCCATTTTCGATGCCATCGACATTATTGATATTGCATGGCGAAGCGAGATTTTCTATTGGTTTTCTGTAAGTTGCGTTCCTGAAAGTATGCCTGAAATATCTTGAGCAATTTCATAATGATTCATTTCTTTCGTTTTGACATGCTCGGAATAAAATATGAGCCAAACTCTCGCATGAACAAAAACAAAGGTGTGGCTGACCAGGGCCTTTTAAGGTTGGGAATAGAATGAGTGGTTATGGCACTTTTCATGAATCACGGAGGAGTATCTTTGGTTTTCTGCAAAAGACAGTCAGGAAACTCCAGCAATTAACGCTACTCGATGGAAGAAAAAGTATCGTGGGTAAGTACTTACTCTATAAAGTTGGCCACAGAGAATCTCTTCGGGCAATAGTATTTGACACACTTGCACTCGTTGATTGAAGTCTCCTCCAGTTCCATGATGGGATCCTGTCCATCAGCACACGTGAAATCATAATACTCCTCGCACAAAGGCTCACACATGAAGAACGAATAACCTGCGCTTGCCACGCATTTGCATTTGTACTGACAATCCTGCAGGACCACCTGTGCTCCTGGGTGATATTTTGCACCCTCGTGCACGCAGAAACCTGCCAAGTATAAGACCTGCTCAGTTAAAGCAGCTACATCGCAGTTTGCATATCTTGAAAAATTTAGCCTAACTTTTTCAAGTTCTTCGTTTTGGAATCCGTGTCAATCTTCTCCATCCTTGACCATCCATGGTTCCTCTAGGGCTTTCTATTACCTCTTTGGCGTTTTACTATCTTAGTAGACTATGGATTATTTTCAGACTCCCTTCAATTTAAAGGAAATGTTGTGCGGAGCTAAAATACCACAAAATACTGCGACTGGGTTCCTTTACATAACGAGAAGGGATTCCGTTGGCCATAACAGTTAAATCGTCTTAATTCTTCAGACTTAAAGTTGCAGAGTTAAAATATCCATTCTGGGAATACACTGTTAAAATTCTGACTCACTCGACCAAAATACATAGCGGTTACCAACAGTTTGCAATGTACTTTAAAATGAACCATGGTTCCTTTTCTCTTCTATGGAATGGGATTTTACGACACGAGAGGATGAGGAATCATGTAACTACTACCTAACAACACCTAGCTTTATTTGCATGACCATAAATACATACAGTGTTGGAAAAGCTTTTCTAAACTAAAACTAATGCTAACATAATTTTATGACATAGTAATTAAGTAATATTGGTTTGATTCGAAAGTAGATCAAAGCAAGATGATCAAGGCAAGATGAAATATAATTGTTTTAAGAAGTCATAAGGGTCCATAAGTTCGCCAATGATTTTGTAACGAAGATAATTGTTTAAAAGACGGAATGATATGTTCTATTTTTGTATAAAACTCATTTCTTAGAAGAGAATATCTAAAAAAATATAATTTATAATATAGATAGGACACTGCGCGCCGTCTGATTGGTCAAAATCCATGTCTTATTAGAGTATAAAACATGGAAAAAGCGCGTTTTATTGTTTTGCGCGTGAAAAGTCTAAATCGTAAAGCAAATGAAGAAGCCTAAACCATGTATTACATTGTGACATTGTTTCTCTTGCCTTGATACTATTCATTCTTACCATCAGTAGCAGTAATTACGGCTGCTGACGTCATAGTGTAGGCAGTGGCAGCCAATAGGATGCATGCTGGCAATATTGAAAACATCGCCATCAGGTTGCTCTGCTTCAGTTGTGCGCTGCGGGAAAACAAAACAAATCTGGGTCACTATATTCATCAGTTAAGTATTCAATTATTAATGAAAACCGCCTTTGAATGGTGAACTTAAAACTTTGTGTGTCTGTAGAATACTCAAAATTTAAGAGATATTTTAGTGCATAGGAGGGGAATCGAGGTCATTACTAACTTTCAAAAAAGAATCTATATTTTGCGGAGTTAAGTCATATTTGAAAACTTACAAATACAGTCGGTGAAAATTTTAACTGAATTTTTACCTCGAAAAGAAAACGCGTCAACCGTAACGAATGATTAAAACCTAGAAACCTCTGATAACTCGAGCAACAAACTTGATGGTATCAGATTCTTGCTTGTGGTCGTACAGGGGGAGGTCTTGCAACCGCATTCTTTGACTCTCTGGTGTACGCGCAGTATCCTTCGAACTACTCCCCGAAAAACCTTAAGCACAAGTACACTCAATTTAAACTTTTATCATAATCTTAGAGTTTTATACGGAACTGAAAACTATTTGTACCAGTCACTTGCAGAGCGAGAAAAAGATTTGACTCTCTAATGTATTTATATCACATTTCTATAACTAGCGTTCTCTAACCCAAATCCTTAGTGCTCGCTACTTCCTTTCACGCTTATTCTGTCCATCCGCCCTCTCTTCTTTTTCTTTCGGTTTTTATTCACGTTTCCCTTCCTCTCTCAATCCCCCATTTTCTATTTTACATTTGTCTCTTTTGAACGCGGTCGCCACTTTTCTCCAAATCTTATACGAGCGTGAATTAAGTTCTTTCCTTCATAAGTGCAGAGAAATTTCTGCCTTTAGCGACTTAATCAAAAACTATTGATTGCTAAATAACTTGGATCCTAATTTAAAATTTAAAAAGACCAAAAAAAGATAAATTTTAACGTAAGTGCAGTGCAAAAGTTATAAGCCAGAACAAGCACTGATGAAAGCCAGTCAGTACATCTGCTACAGAAAACTTTTACCACCAAAGAGAAAATGAGATCGGTACAAAGAAGCAAATGAAGTAGCTTTCTTCAGCAAAATGTAGTGAGAAAAAGTAAATAACTGAACTACAATCAAGCATTCCTGCATGTAAGTCTAAATCGTCGCTTGGAATCGCCGCGTAAATCAGAGAAATAAACTGAGTAGTTTTTTTTTCTTTTTTAAAAAAAAAAATCTGCTAAATTACGGAAAAGGTGAAAATGCGCGCAACAGAATTGAGACAGAGTAAACGGATTTAGTAAAAAAAAACATTCACACAATATAATAAGGAAGAGAATAAAGGAAAAAGAAAACACAGCAACCAACCTGATAGAAAATTCTCGTGGAAGCTGAGATTATCCTATACTGAGGAGGCAAAACGTCAAGTCAGTCAGAAAAAAAATGTCAAAAAAAGAGTGCAAAGTGATTCTGTCAATCTCTCATAAGTATTGGTGACAACGCGTTTTCAATGTCGGTACTTGTTGTCAAATTAGAGATAAGAGCTTTTAAAAGAGTACGGAAATATGGCGATAGAAAAATAAGAGGATACAACCTCTGTCTATCTGCTTTCTTTTAACGCTTGAAAAGATTTCTCTTTTGTGGAGCTTGTGGCGTGGCCCTCATTACTATTTTGGGAAAAGCGAATTCAACCAAGTTTGTAATAAAATTTCTTTCAAAAGAAAATTATTAATTAAAGTAAGAAAATTTGTTGCCATCTTGATTAAAATAGAAAATAGCATTAATACACTTTTTGCTCACCAGTCGAAGGGCTGTCAGTATATGCTTGCATGTAGTTTTCCTGTGCGTGTCAGGTTTGCAGGTTTTTTGGTTTAAGTTAAACAGTGAATCTTATGTTTAAAAATAGCTGCCATTCTTTCGTGTGTTTTCGTGCTGTAAGTTATGATAAACGAGCTTACTGACGCACGCGTATTGTTTGAAATAATCTGAATCTCTATATTTCCGCCGAAAAACTATTCAGTGGAATCAATAATGGCAAAGCAACTACCGGACATAAATTAACACGAACAAAGAGACAGTCAATAAAACCGAGCTCTGTAGGAGGACGTTATTAATTAACTGCTTTTTATGTCGCAACAGGAGCAAGCCATCTTACTGTAATAGAATCTGAGGTGTTTCATTTTCTTTCTCATGTTTTCCTTAGAACCCCCCTGGGTTTCAAA
This sequence comes from Platygyra sinensis, assembly GCA_019787425.1. Classification (NCBI taxonomy): domain Eukaryota; kingdom Metazoa; phylum Cnidaria; class Anthozoa; order Scleractinia; family Merulinidae; genus Platygyra; species Platygyra sinensis. The sequence goes on along the minus strand of JAHPZR010012575.1, from coordinate 16,100 downwards.
GAAAATTAAATAACAATATTCATTTCTAGTAGCGGTCTTAACTTTGGGTGTCTTGGATATTTACGTCTAACAGTTCTTTCGGACAATCATTCCATTTTGTTGAAAAAATAAAATTCATATGTTCGGCCGTCGATATAATCCAAAAAATCCTTCCTCAATTTACTTCTTCAAATACAATCAGTTTAATAGAGGATCGTCCTTTTGGGCAATAATTAACAAAAGCATCAGAGAAAGCCGGCATTAAACATAGATTAGCTAGAGAAGAAATCTTTGCTCTTTTCTTCTCTTTTAAAACAATTTTTGATAGCCTGATAATTTTAAGATCTTTTGAAATGCAAATTATGCATATGAGATAAATATTATCGAAAACACTGACGGCTGTGTTGAATTTTGATAACAAAAAGACTAAAACAAGGTGAAAAATGTCATGGCTCAACGAAAAATGTAGTAAGGCTATGTCACCCATTTCAAGCAGTGAAAACAGTTTTCGCGTTTTTTGTCTTTGCCTTGTGTTGAGATTATATTGCTTTAAACTAAACAAAAAGAAAATACCATGACCAACAGCGCGAGAGTATCAGATTAGCTGTTCAAGCCAGTAAGCTCTACTGTGGCTTTTAAAATGAATAATAAACTGATTTCAAAACACTTGTCCGGTTGATGCTAATTAAAAAAATTTCTATGACGTACTAGGCTTGATCGATTTCTAAATTTAATCCCAACAGCGTTACATATTAACGACTTGCTTTTCGGTCATCAACTTACATATTAACTGTTCCAGTGTTACATATTAACAACATGCCTCGAGCTTTAAGGTTTGTGCACGAAGGAAAATGTTGCAGTGTAATGAAAACAAGTCGATGTAATGTCCGTTAACTGAAGCGATAAATAGCCGGCACATCATGGCGTATTTTCGAAAGAGTTAGCGTAAATATTTTATATTGGGCTCGTAATCCGCCCAAATGTAACCATCGTCTGACCGTTTTGGTTCAGTGTTACCTATCAGGTGTTTTTCTACCTTGGTAAACTGGTAATTCAGGTCAGTTCTTAGTTGAAGACATTCTTGTACATTGCAAAAAGGGGAAATGTATACAGCAATTATTATTTACATCCAGTGTTGCTGATTTCCGGCCGATTCTAGCTTATTCTGGTGGTATTGGCAATATAATTGTTTTCGTTTTCTTTTCGATTTTTCTTTTATTTTTGGTCGCCTCAAATGCTGAAAATATATTCAGAGTGTCCTGCTATATCCGTAGTCCGTTGTTGACTTTCCCTGGATCATCACTGTAATGACAGTTGGAGAATTATTTTACAGTTCCTGTAAAATTACAGTGTTCGTTTTCTTGGAATCTTGCACGGTTCCCAGTGTCTTTAATTTCTCCATTTAACTGGTTTCAGAAGAAAACGATTGACGCCCATCACGTGCAAAAGATCTCGCACTTGAGGCTCCGATTGCAACAGGCCCACAATTCTTTTCACGCCGCGCTCCAACCAGTGAGGGGGCCCGACGCGCGAGAGAGCAGGGTACTGCCTTATATGGGTAATAGAGGTATGTGCAGGCCAAAGGGATATGGTTTTTGAACGTTTCTGGTCTGAAATAGGGTATGTTTTTCACTCGATCTGGCTTGGCACTGGGAAATTTGTTTACCATGAAACATTCTTTTGCCGCATCAACTTTGTAGCTCGGGCCGCACACACCCCACAAATCCGTTTGTGTGGTACCCCCCCCCCCCATCCCCCGGATAAGGGAGGTGGCGTTAACGTCAATCTGGGACTGTGATACACTTTATCTCTCAGTGTTAATGCAGACATATCATTTTTCAATTTTCTGTTTCATTTTTAAATGTCCCATCGGACGATTACCTCTGAGGTGATGATTTGTTTCTTTCTAAAACTTTGAGATTTTTGTGTGAAGAATTTTGGGTCACTGTGGTCAATCATTACCAACTTTGCCTGTTTTCATTCTTTTCAGCTAAAGCTTATATGCATGATTCAGTTATTGGGTCAATGGGTATCAGACGGCATTTGCAGCTTTGATTTTACAGGCACTAGATAAAATGACTTAATTAGTGAAGCCGTATAAAACGTAAAACTGACAAGCCTTTCTGAGTTTAATTAGAGTTGTCTCTTTGGATCACTGAACTGATAAGGAATACTGGGTGGTTTGTTTATGTTGTATTTGCCGTCGTTTCTGTGGACAGAATATGAATGGACCAATTCTTCCACAAAATTATGGACAGCACAAACCGAATTAAATGGAACCGGAATTGACCCTTTGATGTATAATGATACTAGGAATTTCAAAAATTGTACAGGGGCAAGAACCTTCCTTTAAATAACATCAACATCGGTCAGCTTCAACTGTTGTGTGATTTACAGAGTAATTAGGATAAATCTTGGGAGCGTTCGATAACAAACGGAAACCAATGGAATCGTTAAAATTGTTTTTAAGCAAAGGCTAACGCCCACATAGCTCGTATACAAAACAGGAAAACCTTGTCCTTGAGACGAAACTTACCCCACAGCAAGTTGTTGGTGAACCCAGTTTGTGACGATGTTGCTGTTTAAGTTTCTTGTCATGATCATTGCTATGGCCTTGGCTTTCGTCAAAGCTGAGTCAAAATACCTACATCCGAGATTCAGAGGAATGATTATAAAGAAAAGTTTTGACGAAACCTCAGGTGAGGTAATTTTTTTATTTGATGGTCTGAGCGTGTGCTGAACAGTTCCAATTTTACTTTCCAGATTGTAGTTTAAGACAGATATTTAACACAATACTGTAATACGCATTCTTTCATTCTTCGCTTCATTTATGAGCATTAATCTTGGCTAAGCTTGTTCAGCAATTTTAGAAAGATTGCATAAGAATTCGTTTTTCAAATCAGCTTTGTATCTGTACAGTGTTTGTTATACCAGAAGCCATTGCCTTCTGAGGAGAGGTCACATAAAGTATAAAACCTTTTAGAGTAAAACAGGTGAAAAAACAAACTAAAACAAATTTTAATAACAAAACGAACAGCGGATTTGTGTCAGTAAAATTCTAGGGCATTTGTAACGTGTGCTGGTTTATAACACCAGGTAAAACCTCTTTTGAAAATACCGGCGTCATTATTTTAAGTCCATAATCCGGCTCGTAAGCTGATGCTATTATAAGGACAAAACCATTATTTTTTTTAGGAAACGTGAGACTTGTCCCTGTCTCAGTCATCAGACGCATGTTTGTCTTAACTTAGCCTTGGCCGCAGACGCTGTATACCGTCTGTTACTGTAGGATACAACGGGGACATCAGTTCTTGAAACGCAGACTAGTATAGGCTCACTTTCACCTCCGAAAAAGCGCGTTTTTATGTCAGTACTGATGATACTGTATGTGTACTCTCGACGTCCACTGGCAAATAAGTTTGCTCGACGTTGACTTCATTGTCTTTTTCACTTTTTCTATTTTTTATTGGCCTAACAAGAAGAAATCGCATTGCCGGATTGAAGTGGACGTGACAGACACAAACGCTCATACACACAACTCAGTGAGTCTGAATTTCATGCATGCCGAAGGTGTTCACAATACAAGCCTACCCGATTCCCGGCTCTTGCCTTGAAACAAAAACAAATCGGACGTGGATTTGTGTTGCAAGTGAACTGACTGTGTCTGTGTGGAAACCAGACAGACTTCAGTGTGAAAATTATACGACCTACTCTCGAAAGGAATTGTGTGTGTGAGTTATTTTTTGCCTGGGAATTTGAAATTTTCAGTTCTCGCGAAAAAGTTACACAACCCGAGAAAATGACAACAAAGATTTCATGGGCAAGTAATGACCTCGAAAGCATGATGTTATTTCTCTCAATAAGCATCTATTTAGCTTAATAGCCGGAAATATTATTCATTTGTGGCACCGAGGGCAGAGCAAGATTAAGCGATAAGACGGGAATATGAGAGCGAATGCTCACGTCCGAGCGCCAGCTTTTTATAGCTACATGAAGTATACATTAATGAAAGCTGACGAGCCTGTCGAAAGCATAGTTACGAGCAAGTGTTTCAATTTTAGTGTGTAGGCATCTCTGGATTGTTGTCCAGTAACCTTACAAATCAAGTTCCTTAACCCTTTGTATACCAGTTAGCATATATGCGTAATTTATTCTTGGCTCTGTATTTCTTTCACATAATATTCACTGAAGATGTTTATGAACTGATTGTAACACGAGCAAACTTGTATGCAGCACAACAACGCAGCCAGAAGGCTTTGTTTGAATTATCGACTGGTGATGTTCTATTTGACATCAAAAGGATCCCAGGGTATCAAATGAAAGCTTGTTCAATGTACGTTTGAGTTTTGCTAACCATGGAGACACTGAGCATCACATGAAAAAATGTTTAGCACTTTTAACAAAAAAAAATTCATTTTTCTCTTTCAAAAATTTGATTTTTTATTATACTGACTTCTCATTTAACAATTTTTAATCAACAAATGCAATTTGTGTTATATGTATTATGAAAAAAGAACTCATAAGCTTTAGTTTGATGGGTGGATTGTTCTATGGTGGGCAAATGTGATTGAATGAAGATTCACTTTAGTTGTCACCTTTAGTTAAGTGCAAAAATAAATAGAGAATTCTGGTATACAAAGGGTTAATTTACATGAAAAAAAAACAAAACATTAAAATCAATACACAAGAAAGTAACTTATGACAAACAAAGCAGCAACTGCAAGTTAATAAAAACAACTACAATAACAACAAATGATGAAAACGAGCAAACAAACTAAAACAAAAACAGTCTTACTATCGGAGGATAGCGATAGGATTTTGGGTCATAAAATCCGAACTTTGGCAAGATTTCTTTCTCAATATTTCTTTGTCACGATTTGAAAAAAAGCCCTGAAATATTTGTAGTTCGTAATCTGAATTGGTTGTCTCCACCTTATTGCAGACCTTTGCACGGCGGTGTGAGCGCATCTGACAATGTTACAGATTCATCCCCAGCTCAATATTGTCAGTTTTTGATTGTTAAGTAAAGTGACTTTCTCTGGAAAACAGCAATCTGTAGGGCAAGCTAGTCGCAGTAGTATAATATAAATCACTAAAAAATATGTAAATTATTTCCCGCAGGTCAGTGCAGGTACTTTGACCGTCTTTATAACGAAGGACAAGCCATGGTCCCGGATGAGGAGTGCCACTACCTATGCAAATGTCACGTGTCCGAGTATTACGAAGGTTTTCTCTGTGAGCCACTGTGCCCGGTATACATTGACTGGGAATGCGGACCCGGAAGGGTGAATAAACCCAAGATGGTGCCAGCGGGGCCGTCGGAGTTTGGATGCATGTGCTCGGAGCTGAATTGTGTTCCATTTCTTGGTATTGAAGCGTTTAGACAGCTTTGAAACTCAAGGTTTGTATGATTGGATGCATCAGTGACATAAAGTAGGTACACTGGCTTTCCCCTCACCTCCCCCCCCCCCCTATAAATTGAATTGGTAATCCCATCACAGGGTGTTAACCCCTAAAATTCCCTGACAGAAAAACGGTTCTTATTTACAATATCCAGAAATGTTATGTGTGATGCAATTTTAAATTTGTTTCAGGTCTGGATTTTGTTTCCATTTGTTTTAGATCACGAAACTGCTTATGAAAAAGACTGACGAAAATAAACTGCGGAGCCATAAGATTTTTTAACCAGAAGCTCAACTAAACTCAGTTCACTGAGTAAAAAAACAAGTAGTAGAACGTCATGCGTTTGATAGCAAAAAGGGATTTCAAAGATCATCTATGTTTTTTTTTTCTTCCACAGTACGAGCAAGTTAAGATCCGGTCGGAGATACTGTTCAGTGACTGTGCAAAGTTATAGATTGCATTGTAAAGTTTATAGTTAATTTACAGCAACAAACCTCAAACTCTCATCCTAGTTACCAAAGCTGTAAAGGGTTAAGTTCCTGTAAGCTTATTAAGGGTGTCCTTCATATACTGTGGCATGGGTGGGTGGATGGGGTTGATGTTACAGGTATATTGGTGAGCATTGGTACATTTTAGAATTACACTCGAGTTGCACTCGGGTAGAGGGACAAGAGCTCACAATTTTTGCTGATTAGCTAGTCAAATAGTTTCTGTTTCTCATAATTATTCTCCAGTTAACAAGTAATCTAGGCGCTCGTGAGTTCAACGAATGTTATTTGACTTGTACTTGGCATCAAAGATTACAGGACACCCAATAATAATGTAGTTAGTGCATTTCAGAAGAGTGCCTTGGTTAAAAGTTTAAATTTAGTTTTTTTTTTCATGTCATGAACAGATGCATAGCTTGAAGAAGCCGCATAGAATAATTTCATAAGAAGGCTTTTTCTATTGTTGTTAACCAATTGTTTGTACACTGTAAATCAGAAAGATCTGTTTTAGCCCTAAAAATAGGGCCGATTCGGTGAGTAAAATACAGTCCTATTTTTGGGTCTAATTTGGCTCCCTTAAATCAGGGCCAATACAGTCCAATTAGCTAGGGCTGATTTGGTCCTTGGGCTGAAATGGGCCCTAACGTAGGCTGGAATAGCTTTTTGATGTAGCTTTTTTGGACCAGATTACGCTCAAATGGCTCCAGGAAGGTTTGAATCAGACTTTCGCCAACAGGGCTGAATTGACACTTTGGGGCTGAAACAGATCTTTTCAATTTTCAGTGTACCATTTGAATGATTATTGTGTATATTGAAAATGTTCATTGAGACATAAAGACTAGTTTTGTAACTACAGAGAACTTTATTAAACTGTTTTGTATCACAACCAGTGTAATTATCTTGTAGCCCGCCGGGAGAGGTATTCCTAGTAAGCCTGGTCCATATTTGAAACAGCCCTCTGCAAAATACAACAAGTTAAGCAGGGATTAGTATAAATTGATATACACGCTTCTTAGGGCCTGTTTACAAGGAGGGAGGGTTACCCTAGCTGGAGGAAAAAAGATACCCCTGGTTTACAAGCCGGCAAAATTTCACATATAGGGTAACCCAACAATAAGTGAAAACGTAACGCGCGGTTATACTCAAAGAGTCTGGAAACAATTCGAAAGTTAACCCGGGTAGCCGGGTTCTGACCCTACCCTGAGTGGTTTCAAGAGAAAAAGTTAACCCAGCTGCCGGGATGACACTAGCACGCAGATAACCCGCCTACCTGGGTAACCCCGGCTGTCCTGTAAACAGGACGAAGAAAACAAGAGGAAACGGTGAGAGTGCTAGGGTAACCCGCTTGCTAGGGTAACCCTCTCTCTTTGTAAAACAGCCCTTATTTCAACGGAATTGAATGAGAAAAATTCCAAGGATGCGATCAGACATGATTTTTTTGGAATCCGATTATTTCTAATTGGACATCAAGTAGTTGTATGAAGATATACTGTAATTGATCATCGCAGTTATGCACACAACTTAAGCATGCAGTTGTGACTTCAAAGTCTGAAAAAATTTCAGGCCTGAACTGCTTAAGTTGTGTACATCAGTAACTGTGATGATCAATTGCATCTTAATATCATCCTCCACAGTTTAAATATGTGAACTCTTATATGTTCATTTGTATCATGTAATTGTGTTACTTAAGAACAATCAGACTGCGTTAAGGCCCAAGCAATAAAGTTTAGGAATTACTTAAGGAATATTTTAACCCGAAATTCTTAACTCGCTTGTTCTTTACCATGTCAGCCTTCTGTGATTTATTTTGATTTCGTTCTGTTAATTAACAGCTCTTCGTGTTTTCAACCTTCTCTTGACATTAAATAAGCTTTCAGGCTTACATTAGAGTACTTTTTGTTCTGTTCAAGCTAATGATGTGTACCTTTAAGATACCAGCACGGGTGGGTCGTCTTCCAAGCTTTCTCATTCTATAATATGATTAAATAGTATTTGTTTATACTAGGACTATCTTCTCATCAGTACTTTTTGTGTAATATTAGCAGCAAATAATTTCCCTCATAGGTTGGTCTTGGTTACAGCAAAGTAAGCATTGGAGTTTTAACATCAGGATCAAAATAAAAACAGGTTTTAAACTTCATAGTGGCTTGGATATTCGACAGTTTTAGTTTGGGAACATTCAGTCACGTGACACGTTTAGACCAATCGCGCGCGAGCGAAAATATTACAATTAATAAAAACTGGAAGTGCTATAGCTTCCAATGGAGGATCATCTGAGAGGATATCATTTCTAACAACTTCATACAATTTCTAACAACTTCATACAATTCATAAAATTTGCATTTAAATCTCATTGCTTGAACTTCGCGTAACCTTCGCGAGGATAAAATATCTAACGACAGTTACTGACCAAGGGCTAACACGACTTAAACTTTGCACCCAATGGCGTCAATATTCATTTACCTTTTGAAACAAGACTAGCTATGAAACAAACATTATACTATCCTCTAAGTTTGTAATTATCAAAATGCCAAAGACAAAAAGAATAGCGAACAGGCTCGCCCTTTGCCTTTGTCACGATGGTCTCGTGATCATGAGTCAAGTGAATGATAAAGACGGAATTAATGTGAAGAGTGATCATCGCAGTAAATTTTCCAATTTAAGCAATTGGAAAGAAGAAGCCTGAAAAAAATCAGGGCTTCAACGGGATTCGAACCCATGACCTCCGCGATACCGGTGCGATGCTCTACCAACTGAGCTATGAAGCCACACATTGGGAGCAAGGTCAATTTATTGAGTTCATATTTTCCCGTGCAGTGAAATGATGTGAAGTATATATGAAATAATTCATATTTGTACTGCGGTTATAGATGAATGTGAAGAGTGATCATCGCAGTAAATTTTCCAATTTAAGCAATTGGAAAGAAGAAGCCTGAAAAAAATCAGGGCTTCAACGGGATTCGAACCCATGACCTCCGCGATACCGGTGCGATGCTCTACCAACTGAGCTATGAAGCCACACATTGGGAGCAAGGTCAATTTATTGAGTTCATATTTTCCCGTGCAGTGAAATGATGTGAAGTATATATGAAATAATTCATATTTGTACTGCGGTTATAGATGAATGTGAAGAGTGATCATCGCAGTAAATTTTCCAATTTAAGCAATTGGAAAGAAGAAGCCTGAAAAAATCAGGGCTTCAACGGGATTCGAACCCATGACCTCCGCGATACCGGTGCGATGCTCTACCAACTGAGCTATGAAGCCACACATGCCAGACGGAATTGTTGCATGAGAACGTGGAGCAGTCAAAACTTCCGCCCATTTCTCAGCAAAATTGGATTGGTTAAAAGGCTTAATTATCTCATCTTAAGTCTATGTTACGCATGCCCGAGGAAATTTGTTAGAAAACAAAAATTGTGGCAAGCATACCTTCCTTAGTAACACCGGAAGATTGCCATGGCCAGAGTTTCTCATCTGCTGTGATCATAAACAAAACATGGCGTCAAGAAAAGAAACAGAATTAGTAAAACGCAAGGCATGCTCGTTAAAAACAATCTTGTGTCAGATAAAAATTTAGTTGAGGCAAGCGCACCTTCCTTAGTAACATCAGAGGACTGCCATGGCCAAAGTTTCTCGTCTGTTGTGATCATAAACAAAACATGGCGTCAAGGAAGGAAACAGAGCTAGTAAAGCACAAGGCATGTTGGAGCTCATTCTCGGGCCTAAATTAAAAACAATTTGTGTAGATAACAATCACTTGAGGAAAGCATACCTTCCTTAGTAACATCGGAAGATTGCCATGGCCAGAGTTTCTCATCTGCTGTGATCATAAACAAAACATGGCGTCAAGAAAAGAAACAGAATTAGTAAAACTCAAGGCATGCTCGTTAAAAACAATTTGTGTCAGATAAAAATTTTGGTTGAGCCAAGCACACCTTCCTTAGTAACATCAGAGGATTGCCATGGCCAACGTTTCTCATCTGTTGTGATCATAAACAAAACATGGCGTCAAGGAAAGAAACAAGACATAATTATAAAACATAAACTGTGCTGGAGTTACTTTTCCTTTAAAAAATGTCAGGTAACACTTCAGCTGAGGTAAGCATACCTTCCTTAGTGACGTCGGAGAACTGCCATGGCCAAAGTTTCACATCTGTTGTAATCATAAACAAAACATGGCGTCAAGGAAGGAAACAAGTTGTAAAGCATGCTACTCTCATCTAAACACACCTATCGACCAATGAGAGCGCGCGTAGTGGCTCAGTCATTTTATAAATAGTTATAAAACTTAAAGCATGCTGGAGTTACAGTTGAGGCAAGCATACCTTCCTTAGTAACATCAGAGGACTGCCATGGCCAACGTTTCTGATCTGTGGTAATAATAAACAAAACATGGCGTCAAGGAAAGAAACAAGACATAGTTATAAGACCCTTATAAAACATGAACTGCGCTGGAGTTACTTTTCCTTTAAAAAAATTATGTCTGGTAACACTTCAGCTGAGGTAAGCATACCTTCCTTAGTGACATCGGAGGACTGCCATGGCCAAAGTTTCTCATCTGTTGTGATCATAAATAAGAAACTTACAAGGAAGCTTGCCACAGGCGCCCAGCACACGAACAGGCTGTTCGTGTGCTGTGCACATTTACACTTTTATAGCAAATGCAAGGGATTTACAGAACACCTCACAGAATTGCATAAAATCACGAAAATGTGAGCAAATACTTGCTCCGGCAACAAAGTAAATATATCTTATACATGGTGCGATGTCGTTCTTTTTACTCAAAATTGCCAACTCAGCAGGTTTGAAGGATCATTCAGTTTATGTTCGCTCTTTACCGCTGTATATAATAATAATAATAAATATAATAATAATAATAACAACAATAATAATAATAATAAAAATAATAAAAAAAAAAAATAATAATAATAACAACAATAATAATAATAATTATTATTTAATAATTAAATAATAATAATTATTATTATTTAATTATAATAATAATAACTTTATTTAAGTGTCTAATGTATTTAGCACTGTTGTGCTAATTGGGACTCCGTCCTTGTGCGTACGCGCCCACGAGCAATGCTGCTGGCCCTGACAACCATGAGAAAATCAACTCATGGGTTTCCTTTTCTTTCCTATATGAGTATGGGGCTCCGCTTGGCGGCCCTTCGGGCCGCCGGAGCTCCGCTAATATAACATAAATTACTAAAAATCCCAACTGGTGGGAGGCACATCAGTTGGCTATTTACAAGAGCAGCCGAGAAGTTGCAGCTAGCGGTCAGAACGAAATTTGAACCCGCGACATACGGATTTCAAATCCGGCGCTCTAACCACTCGGCCCCGCGGCTCAAAACTGGAACAAACGGCTCAAAACTGGAACAGCTCCAGCGCCGAAGTGGTTGTTTTGCAGAGGATTGCAAAACAATCGATTCACGCGCATAAATCCCGTGCAGAGCTCATTGTTGTAATTATTAAGTCTTTTGTTCGGTGACATTCTTGGGGAATAGCGATTTGCCTCCGTCACAACTTTTTGCCCCAAATCACTCTGACGGCTTGGAATCTTTCAGTCCTTGGTTTTGTTCGAAGACTAGAAGTGAACCGTTTGGATGAATTTTCGATTGAAAGATACAAAAACATTGGGAATTAATCTTTTCTTTTTTCTGCTGTTTAGTTTGAAAGCCGAGTGATGGGATTTTCAGATTGAGTTGTACATTCCACCCTTTTGTTATCATATTTAGAACAAACAGGGAATGTAAACTGAATCCTTCAAAGTACTTGCTAAAATTGGCAATTTTGAGCAAAACAAACTGGCCATACACTATGTATAAAATACATTTACTTTTATTGAGCTAGTATTTGTTCCTATTATATGACTAGCCCCGCGAGCGGGCCAGATGAACCAAATCGCGCGGAGTGATTGCCTACGCGAGTGGGCAAGATGGAGCCATCTTGCCCATATTTGCTTTAAAATATCGATTTTACGCCCGCAAAACAATAAAACACGCTTTTTCTATGTTTTACTTAAGCAATAGACCACAAGTTTCTATGGTTTATAGGCTGATAAACCACGCGGGATGTTGATAGAACACGAGAAGAATTTGTAAATCACTAGCAAGAGGCGAGTGATTTACGAATTCTTCGAGTGTTTACCATCATCCCAAGTGGTTTAGCAGCCTATATACCATAGAAACTTGCGGTCTATTTATTTTATATAATAATTCAGAAGACGCGCGATTTTTCCGTGGGTTTACCGGCACAATAAACCATAGCTGATTGACTAATCAGAGCGCGCGCATTGATTTGGTTATTATATAAACTCTGATAAAACATAGCTTTTTGACCAATCAGAACGCGCGCAGGGTCCTATCTATATTTTAATTTTCAATAAATGGTAAACGAAAGGGAAGCTTTTCTGTCACATTGTAAACTAAAAGATAAGGGGTTGCCACTCTGGGTGGAAAGTCTCAGTATAACCTCTCCCCCAAAGTAAGGTGCGCCGATGTTAATTTTGGTATATAAGAACAATTTGTGTCAGAAAACAATTCAGTCGATGTAAGCATACCTTCCTTGGTAACGTCGGACGACTGCCATGGCCAAAGTTTCTCATCTGTTGCGATCACAAACAAAACATAGCGCCAAGGAAAGAAACAGAATTAGTAAAACACAAGCATTACTGGAGTTCATTCTGCTAAATCAAAAACAATTTGTGTCAGATAACAATCAAATATCAATACCTTCCTTAGTAACATCGGAGGACTGCCATGGCCAACGTTTCTCATCTGTTGTGATCATAAACAAAACATGGCGTCAAGAAAAGAAACAAGACATAGTCATAAAACATAAGGCATGCTGGAGTTCAATTTTTGTAAAAAACAATTTATGTCAAGTAACACTTCAGCTAAGGTAAGCATACCGTCCTTAGTAACATCGGAGGACTGCCATGGCCAAAGTTTCACATCTGTTGTAATCATAAACAAAACATGGCGTCAAGGAAGGAAACAAGACATAGTTATAAAACATGCTGGAGTTAATTATTCAGTTGTCAGGTAACACTTCAGCTGAGGTAAGCATACCTTCCTTAGTAACATCGGAGGACTGCCATGGCCAACGTTTTTCATCTGTTGTGATCATAAACAAAGCATGGCGTCAATGAAATAAACAAGTTGTAAAGCATGCTACTCTCATCTAAACACACCTATCGACCAATGAGAGCGCTCGTAGTGGCTCAGTTATTTTATAAATAGTTATAAAACATAAAGCATGCTGAAGTTACAGTTGAGGCAAGCATACCTTCCTTAGAAACATCAGAGGAAAGCCAAGGCCAATGTTTCTCATCTGTTGTAATAATAAACAAAATTTGGCGTCAAGGAAGGAAACAAGACATAGTTATAAAACATAGAGCATGCTGGAGTTAATTTTTTTTTGTAAAAAAAAGCAAGCAACAATTTATGTCAAGTAACACTTCAGCTGAGGTAAGCATACCTTCCTTAGTAACATCGGAGGACTTCCATGGCCAAAGTTTCAAATCTGTTGTAACCATAAACAAAACATGGTGTCAAAGAAATAAACAAGTTACAAAGCATGCTGGAGTTAATTTAAAAAAAAACGGTTAATGACAGATAACACGTCAGCTGAGATGAGGATACCTTTCTTAGTAACATAGGAGGAGTGCCATGGCCAAAGTTTCTCATCTGTTGTGATCATAAAACATGACGCCAAGGAAATAAACAAGTTATAAAGCATGCTGGAGTTAAATTTTTGTAAAAAAAAAAAATTATATGTCAGGTAACACTTTAGCTGAAGTAAGCATACCTTCCTTAGTAACATCGGAGGACTGCCAGGGCCAAAGTTTCTCATCTGTTGTGATCATAAAACATGACGCCAAGAAAATAAACAAGTTATAAAGCATGCTGGACTTAAATTTTTGTAAAAAAGAAACAATTTATGTCAGTTAACACTTCAGCTGAAGTAAGCATACCTTCCTTAGTAACATCGGAGGACTGCCAGGGCCAAAGTTTTTTTTCATCTGTTGTGATCATAAACAAAACATGGCGTCATGGAAAAAAAACTTGTTATAAAACAAAAAGCATGTTGGAGTTATATCATGATCGACACACGTCATGATAGCCAAATGAAAATGAAAACTAAAGCACACCTTGATTAATATCTGTCGCTTTTCTTTCTCTTCTCGAATCTAGTAAGAATTGTTGGTCTGTTTACAATCCAAGAAAGGCACCAAGAAAACAAATAAAAGAAAGACTGTTATTCATTGAACTTTCACATAGATAACAAAAGTGTTTGAAGAAGGTAATTCCCGCCGGTTTATCGTCTTCCTCTTCGTATATATATATACCTCTTAATAACCAAGTTTTTTCCCGTTCGATTTATGGCTTCCTCTCGAAGAGTGCGAGCTAAACACGAGAGAAAAACGAGGATCCATAACTTAAAACCAAGAAGACGGGGCTACTGAGTAAGATACTGATTTATTGTATTTCTCCAGTGTGTCTGACGGGTTTGGGAACGATTTGTGTTCACTAGGAACGGCTTCAAATTTCTGAAGCACGTCGAAAGCAAAACGAGTCAATTGGAAATCGTTGTTAGGTCGCTAGCACGTTTTAATACACAATCTAAAGTAAAAGAAAGTTTTAAACTTTTACTTGGTGATAAATCACGAGACATTTCGGCAACGAAAACAGTTTTAAATTTTAGCGGTCTGTACAGTAAAGTACGGCCTGCTAAATTCGCATAGTAACTGAGCGATGTTAATAATATTTAGTATAATTTCCAGAGGTGAATATAAGAATTGGAAATTTTGATTGGTCGAAAAGCTCGTCATATGACGCAAAATTTACAAAAAGAGCTTGGTTGCTAAGCTTAAGCTAGTAAGACAGTTGCTGAATGAAATATCATTTATTCGCAAGACATCACTCCAGGTCCAGTATATTTGAAATTAAGGATTGAGATTTTTCAAATTGACTGCTGTCGCTCTTGGACCCACAATCTTTTTAAGAATTCTTCTTTAAGGCATTGAAGAATCGTAAACGCAGTGGTTTTGTTGATCGCCAGCAGGTCAGATCAATGGACCAAAATTTATTCCCAAGTTTTCTTCAAACTAAAGCTACTCCTTCTTAGACGATGATGACAACTGTGAATGAACAACGATAAAACAAAGATACCGGTACTGTTTGAATTTATTTTTTGTACTGTCTCTCTCGCTTTACTGCCGAACTTGATGAGTAAACTGATCAGCTGAAAATCGATGCACAGGTAAGCTTTAATATTATTAAACTGTAAAACTGCGCTTGCATACGTGTATGCACACGGACACTTGCGTCTGTGTTTTTATATTTTAGTCCGTTATTTTGCAGTCTTTGATATTCACCTCTGAAAACAAAAGACGTTAATACGACCACCCCTTTATTCAGACCACTTTTTTTTTTATGAAGAATCAATGTTGCAATATATTGCGTTGAAATGTTACAATCCTGACCATGAGAATTGATACTAAAATTCATTCCCAGTCCACTCTAGTTGAGATATGCTTCCACATATCATGTTTGCGCAAACCGTACCTTCAAGAGCAGTCTTTTCCTGCCAATCTCGCTTGCCGGTATGGTGCTTGCGGCCCCTTCGTCGACCTGAGATCAAAACAAGAATGCAATTATAAATACGATGACTGAATTCATGAAAACCGTTTGAGACTTTGCGCCAAAATAGCGGTTATGCTTTTGGAAAAACGGTCAGATAGTGTATATAAATATGGCCATGTCGTACTGAGAGCGCTCTCTTCCTCATGTACTCTTAAAAGGAGCCATAACATGGTTTTAAAAGCCGTTGAAGTCACTGATAATGAGTCGAACGATCCAAACAAAGCTAAATTTAAGGTTAAGTTGATCATCTGACTTGCGGTGCTACCTAAAAGACTTCACAATATCTTTACTGTGTTCTTGTGCAGACTTAATTTAGACAGCAGTTTTAGATCCCTCATTGCGTTATTTTTTATATATTTTTCCGGCCTCGAGTCCCGGGTGTGTTTAAGCAAAGCATACAAAAGGACATGGTGCGTGATGGGTCATGTCTACGAACTGCGTTAGAAACTACGAAAGTGAAAGAACAAAGGCTGTTCCCTAGCCAAGGCTTTCTTAATGACTTAACAATTCTTTTTCTTACTTTATCGCCCATGTGTGGAATAAATTGCTTTTGTCTACTAAATCAGCCCCC
>JAHPZR010012573.1:7500-15666 GCA_019787425.1 Platygyra sinensis | reverse complement strand
TAGAACCGTTTTGTTAGCCATATAATAAACAACTTAATAACCTCGACCGTTCGGTCGTTACGGGAAAATTTCAAACCTCGGCGTACCGTATTGACCTCGCTATCCGCTCGCTCGATACGGCAAGGCCTCAGTTTGAGATTTTCCCGTAACGACCTCACTCTCGGTTATTAAGTAGATAGTAATACACCACCCTGAATATGAGAGCAGTGCGTGGCCGGGATCCGCATACGCACAAAAGCAAATCACTAACATAGAAGTTGTGCAACGACGTTTATTAGACGTCTTTGTTTAAGATGACACAAAGGGATCCGTGATCCGTCTCTTGAGTGAGCAACAGTGTCCCTCCCTGGAAAAGCGTCGAAAGGAATACCACTTAATCCCAATGTACAAACCTGCCTAAAAAAGATATTGCCTCCCACTTTCCTGGACATGTTTGAAACCCAGGCGGAGATGACTATCAAACCAAACCGAGTACTATCCAAAAAATTCACTAATTTAGACGTTCGCGCCCAAAAACTTCCCACGCACAGATTTTTTTTAAACTTCGTCTGCAGGTAGAAAATGATAAGTTAAGATTAAAAACGTAAAAAAATCGGGGGTCACCGAACTCGTTTTGAAGATAAGGCGTATCACAGATCATAGCATTTCTAGGATTTCCAGTCATTTGAGGCGATTTTGCTCAGATTCATTACTATCGGCATATAGTTAATTTGAAGAATCATATCTAAGTTATGTGTGTTTAACACAGCACATATAGGCCTATTTGATAGATCTTTGCTACATATGTCAATAAATCAGCTAGAATTAGCCTTAAAAAATACAACTTCTAAGTTACGCACACCTGTATCCACGTACAAATTCGACCCTATTTGAATAGCATATGAGAAATAATTAAAACTTCCCACGTACAGATTTTTTTTGTTTTTTAGTATAATGGAAAGAATCAGAAAAGGAAGTGATCTGCCGAAAAAAAATTGGGGGTCACCGAGCATCCAACAAAAATATTCGCACACAAAGTTAACGTAAAGGTCATCAGCTCCATATTTTGTTCAGTTTTCGACTCCGTGCGCGCGCTTGAAAATGACGTGGCACGCTCGTGACCAATGAATAGCGTGCGCACTAGAGATGCGCAGTAGCAATGGGCGCGAACGTCCTTAACATCTGCGCACAATACGTACAAATATATTTGAGTAATACACATTTCCTGGTCACTGAAAGTGATATGAAAGTGATAGACCAACCGAGTGTTTTGACATTGTAACCTTTGTAATAATACTTTTTGCCCTCATAGAAATTCTGTTACATTCATTTTTATTTATATCTTTTATAATTGCGGTTATGGCATCATGATCCCTTTGAAGATTACGAATTTAGATGTGGATGTCAATACGGTCATTTGTAAAAAATTGCAGTAGCTTCTTTTTCCTCTCATATTCAAAAGGAGTGCAAGAGTTCAGCGAAACGGAGTTACAGTACTGATCTTATTAATGCAGTCTCACTACATAACGAAGTAATGCAGAAATGTCATTTTCTTTTTTTCCTTTAAGTCCCCCTTGGTTCCATTCAAGAGCTTCCTGCTGAATCGTGCGGTGAGATCAAGGCCAGTGAAGGAAATGAGATGGTTAACGGGGATTACTGGATATACTCTGATGGGAATGGTCAGACAATCCTAGCTCGCTGTGAAGGTGCCGAGTTTTAGTTTGTCGATAAAGTAGTTCAAACTTGTAGCACTTCAACAGGAATAATCAAAAGACAAGTACAAGTGTAGATCAGATGACTGACAGATCACTCATGAAATCTGTTGTTTTCGCAAGCAGTACAACCTCGTTCCCAGGGTACTCTCTCTACTTCCAGAAAGTGCCCTGGTTAAGGCTGGTCACGTTTCTATGCATACCAACCGAAGCCGTACAGAGGGAGAGTACAGGTCCTCAACTTAATAGCGAAGCGCGCGAGTGACGTCATGACTCAGACAAGACTCAGACAAACAAACTGGAATGGTGGATGATTTTGAAGATTTCTTTAAGAGCAAAAACCGGTGTTCCTAAAACACTCGTGAAACAAAAATTTCGCTTATATTCCCTGTATTTCCCTCAGAACAAGCTTATGTCGACTGAGTCTCGCGGGGAATTCAGTGATTTTCATTCTATTTTTAGACTTCGCGCGCTTCGCTATTGTGCCAACACTCTCTAGGGAGGTGAATGTTGCGCTGCTATACGAACGCTATTTTGAAAAGGAAGCAAGTCATTTAATTCCTCAGAGATCTTGCCTGGCCAACTGCTTCGCCTCTACCTGAACTTCTATAAGTATGAGATGTTGATTGAGAGGGAACGTTGCTTATATTTCACTGCTTTTTTAAAATTAAACCGTCAACAACCTGCTTCGGATTAATTTAATCAGTTTTTCACACCAAAAGAATTAAATCACCGTGAAATTATCGATGGGAACATTCAACCTGGAGCTACTTTCTAGACCGAAAAATGGATTTACCGCTAAACAGTTTTAAAACAAAAGCCAATGCATTTTGCAACGCGCGGCCGACCGATAGATGTCGTTGTTGTGAAGTTGTTTACAAATTTTACACTGCAACGAATGACCAAAAAAACTTTCGATTGGATAAATTCAATCAAATTCAAAGCTAGTCTAGTCTCTGCCAAACACTGGACGAATCAAACTCTAAACGAACACATCAATGCCTCTCTTATGATTTTGCCGATAGAAAAATATAAGCTGCTTAATGAATTAATCAAGCTTATATTTTAGCGTGCAGACGTTGTTGTCAAATTCTTCGTAGATTTTTTTCGCTGCAAGGGAAGGAAATGACCGTCAAACCGTCCATAGGAATAATTAAATCAAATCCAAAGCTACATTTGATGGCGAACATACGACGTGTTTGACTCTAAACGAATGAGTAAATACATACGTTGTGATTTCGCCGAATGAAAAATAAAATTAAGTTCACCGCGCGTTTTTAAATTTGCATTAATTAATTAATGTAACAGTGTTGAAAACCAATAAAGCTAAAGCTAAAAAAAAGAGAAGAAGAAAAAAAAGTGGTGTTCAGTTCCAAGTTCTTTGCCCAATTTTTTCACCGCCACAAATTCCAAAGACCGTCAGCTAAATGTGGAGCTAACCTTTTAGCCGAGCATTGAATGCATTGAACTCCAATATCGAATGTGACGATGCCTTCAGTGTGAGTTTTGCCGATCCACAACGGGAGTTTTAAAAATTCCACTCCCTGCTGAGCTCAGTAGGCGAGCTCAGTGGAGACAAACTATTACTTTCCAGCCCCTCCCTTTAATCACATCTCTGGAATCTCCCAAAATCTAGCAGACACGTGACCAGCCTTAACCAGGGTACTTTCTCGAAGTAGAGGGAGGACCCTGGGGAGGAGGTTGCAAGCAGTAGGGAGCAAAGAGTGCAAAACAATCCGAAGGTAAGTGCTAACTTGGAAAGTTATTGAAGTTTTGCCCGTCCGTGAGATCTTTAGAAGAGATCGTAACCTAAGGCAGTTCCACTTAGTAAATAACGCATTAAAGAATTAAACAAAAAAAAATCTATTCAAATGGTATCATGTTAACAGTTGATATCACTCTCCAATTATGTTGCCCAGCAGTACAGTACTCTTTACTGAGATCTTTTTTTGTTGAGTTACTGAGAGCGTTTCTCATTGCCCTAATTTACAGCTTCGTCGTTTCCAAATAGTTTTTGTTTACCTTTTATTTTTTTTTTTAATTTGCGATGCATTTTCACTGAAATTTGGTTTAGAGAACTGGCAGAAGATAAACAAAGACCCTGTTTGCTTTGGAGCCCGGGATAACCAGTATGGTGCCTTTTTGATAACAAAGAGTGGTCTTCTCAAGACAATGAAGCTCGTCCACAAGTCGGGTTCGCTCAAATGCAATGCAGATGATCCGGCATCCTCCTGGTCCTGCACACATGCACGAAAGCCATGAAAACAACGTCTTATTGACTACTATTATTACCAATTCAAAGAAAGAAGCTGTTCTGCCATCTGCTGGAGATTTAAAAGCTTTCTACAACCACCACTCTTACCATATTAATGGCATTACCCACACCTCCCCTGAGCTCGTTTTCCCCGACCCTCCTAACAAGGTGTTAGTCTCACGCAGTCAAGAGTTTCAGATATGGTTCGGACAGGATTGGATCGAATTTTCTGAAGAGAACAACAGTGGCACAACATGTGTTGATGTGTATGCGTGGTATACTTAAAATGACATGTGCCTATGACTTATATGGCACAGTTTAGACTATAAACTTGACATAAGCTGAAGACACTGAAAGCATTACCGTGGCTCATATTAACATGGAGCCCTGAAGGTAGAAGAAGAAGAGGTAGGCCCAAGACAACTTGGCGTCGAACGGTAGAGAGCGAATGGCGGAGACTTGGCTTTAACTCCTGGATACAGGTTGAACAAGTGGCGAAAGACCGTGCAAAGTGGAAAGAGTTGACATGCGGCCTTATACACCCCCCCTGAGGTGTAATGAGGACGATGATGATGATGATGATATTAACTTTGCTCATATGAACCTTGGTATTAACTTAATGTGAAAGGCCGACGACACATTCGCTCCAGTTTTCAGCTTACAGCTTATCTCCACCGTTCCCCCACCTCTTGCACTGTTCAGCTGATGTAAAGAGGCCTCTTTGTTGAAAAACAGGGCGAAAGGATAGGCCCTCCCTAGAATGCAAACATAGGTGGGGATAACCCCTTTATCTTCCTACCAGTAAAAGGGTAACCCTTCCAAGAGGATTACCTTTTTCTCATTAAACCAGCTCTAGCTAAAAATGTGGGAAGAGAGTCCTGAATAGCCTCGATCTTAGCCGCTCTCTGGAGGTCGGTCTATGTTCTTTTCCGAGAAGAGACGGCTGGACGCGTGATCGGAAATATAGGTCTGGTGCGCGCGCTTCTGGTCGTCGGAAATGTCATTTGATGACAATCCTAGCCATGGCCAGGCGCACCAGGCTCCTACGGCTCGTAACATTTCTACACTTGCCGTCCTTTGTTTAAAATTTTTGTGGTTCAAGCCTATTTTGTTTCGTATTATTGCTTCGAAACGGCATTATAAGCTGTTCTCTTGGAAGAGTGGAGCACGTTTGACGTTCTGGCACGACAAAGTTTCTCGACCTTGTTGGCTAAATCAGGTAAGAAATTCAAACACATCGTGGCTAACGACGATCTTTTCTAACGCATCCCGGGGTAAATGCAACGATCTTTTGGCCCGGTTCATACGTCGCATTTCTGTCGTGCCGAATGCAATTGAGACAATAGATAATGAGATGATTTGCTTCATTATCTTTTGTTTGAATTGCATTCGACACGGCAGAAATGCGACGTATGAACCGGGCCTAAGAGATAATTAATATCCGCCAAAATTCTGTGGAGGGCAGATTCCTCACGCGTCCAACCGTGTCGTCGGAAGACACGTGCAGATCATTTTCCTGGACAGTGGCTTGTAAGTCCTTAATTTAAATGTTTAGAATAGTTGAAATAAGTAGTGCCATTTATCAATTCAAGGCGATCGTAAAGGAGCTGCAAAAACTACAAAAGATGTCTAGCACTGAGGATGACAAGATTAAGAAAATATCAGTCAGAAGAAGGGTTGAGCGATTTTTCCGACATTTCTAGACCATGGGCTACAAGAACTCCGAAGGCATAAGAACTCTTCCCTTTTATGATTGTGAAATTCGGTTCCGACATCTTCTACTTTGTCCACCCCTTACCCTCCCCCCCCCCCCCAAAAAAAAAAATAATAATAATAATAATAATCCTAGAAACGCTCTCGCTGGAGCTCTTAGCCCTGACAGGCAACTTTTTTTTTGGAAAAGAGCTACTGTTGTCTCATTCGAAAGGAGTACGGCACGTAGTTCCCGGTGTTATGACCTTGTCCAAGAAAATTACTTTGACCATGGCTATGGCTATAACATTCTAATCTTCAGTAGAAAACATGAGAATAAGTAACTGCGTAGAAAACTGAATGAAATTAAACTAGTTTATTTATTTGTATGCTTGGGATTAGAGCTAACATTTTCCTTTTACATACCAAAAAATTGCCCTCACGAGCGAGACATTTGCTCAAAGTTTCTTTATTTGATAGCTAAAACAGTACAAATGAACGTGATTTGATTATTATGTTGAAGAGAAACAACATATAATTAAAGTTTGTAGTTCGGAGAATAAACACACGAACAAAACAGCTCTAAAGAGTCATCCAGCAGAAGCGTGACAACAACATCACGAACTCCATGACTCGTCTATTGTTAGCCTTCCTACTGTATATTATAGAAGTAAAACTGAAACTTACTCGGCCATTGAAAGCTTGGACCTTCAAAAATCTTGTCCGAAGATTGTTTTCGAATATCCCTAGGTTCTTTGTGTACATTTTGCCATGAATGGAGGTAAAAACGAGTCCCAAATCGGGCACAGCGAAACAAAATGCAAACTGCAAGCCGTATGTAGTTTTCGAATGCTACATTAAATACCCTTGAAGTAATTCGCCGATTTACATGGACTTTTTCTATCCAATCTTTGTGTATTTGCTATCAAAATAATCACTAGATTCCAGGCTTTCCAAATCCAACCGTACATCTTGACAAACGCATAAGGCGATTGACTTAAACCGCTTTTTAGTATTGATCGCGGACGGGATTTCGTCACGGATCGGTCACGGCTTCTATCGAGTTTCGCAACTTCAAAGCCCGATTTACATGGATTTTTTTTTTTTTAATATTCAGATAAATTTTAATATTTCTAGATGGAAGGATAGCTACATTTCTTAAATCCAACCGTACATCTTGAAAAAATAACTTTTAATAGGGCGAAATTTAAACTTACGCTCAAAATTTTGCTGTTTTTCTGCGATTTTCGGGTCGTTTTTCGGGGGCCTGGGGACGAAAAGAAAAATCTGAAGCAAATGTCACCCAATTTTTAGCCATGCTGTGTACGCCGTATTGCAATTTATCTTCCGTTTAGAATCACTTGTTTCTTAGTTGAAGTTTAATTTAGGACCCTGTTCGTACTACGCAAAATTATTAAGAATGACCTCACAAACATGAAACACCTACCCTAGCTTCTAATGCATGTCCATTGCTATAATACCAGCTGCAGATTTGCGACTAATGTTAATACTAATAGACCCAGTATAAGTAACAATTATGGTGCTACTACGTTTTTTTTTTTTTTTTTTTTTTTTTGTACCATCAAAAATCTGGGAATCTATCCCCTTAGAACTGAAAACCGTTTCTATAAGCAATACAAAGTGTATCTTTTAAATAATCAATCTGTCTCTTAAGGTAATTCCCTTGAAATTGTTTTACTATCAAACGTTTTTTGAAACTTGGCGTAATGAACATTCATGATATGAACCTAATAAAAATGCAATAAAAAAATGGGGTCACCGTGCTTGTTTACGCGTCAGCAGGCTCTAAAAATGGGGTATTTTTACTGGTTGCGTGTTTAAAGTTCGAATCACCTTTATACAGAATTAAATCTTGGTTACTTGAAAGGCACAAAGTTTTGTCTTGAAAGTAAAGCTTCATTTTAATGAAGAGGACCAGACTTTTAAATTTGAAAAACATGTTTCGGCAACTCCTGTGCCATCGTCAGTTTACGGATGGAATTACAATGATGAACAATATATAGCGGAAAATTAGAATAACAATGATATGATACAACAACTGATTACAAAGAAAGATTAAGATTTACATGAAACAATTGTTGATTTAGGGAGGGTTTCTCCCAGTGTATATGCACTGCCCCCTTGATTTTTAATTGTGTCCGTGTTGTTGCTTGATCTATTACAACAAAGCACTCGCTCGAACAAAGTGCCCGACACCCAGGTGAATCCTGTAAATGCTTGAAAATGTGAGAGGCCTTATCTATATTTAAGTGCTCGTTTATGCGTGTGCAAATGTGTCGGGAAGTCTCGCCGACATAGCAGGCAAGCTTCATTTATTGGCATAAGCAGTATTGCTTCATTTAAGCCATTTTTGATTGCCTGGTTGCGGGAATATGGCACTTTATCGGACAGTTCCGTGGTTAACTTGAAGTCCTTGCCTTGGCCAATATACACCCAGTTGGGAACTATTTTCTGAAAGAAAAAACATGTTCTACTATCAAACATATTTTCCTCTTCAAATATGTTCTC
>JAHPZR010012573.1:0-2500 GCA_019787425.1 Platygyra sinensis | reverse complement strand
GCTGCTTCACCGTTCATTTGTAGTGTAAACACGGGATTGTTTTCTTCAATAAAGGGTGGTACTATATGAATAAGAAGTGGATGGATCGGGGGTTCTAAGAGCTCTGAAAAGAGCTCCCGATCACATTTATCTTCGCTTTGCTCGTTCATCGCGTTGACAGGTGTTGAATAAACCAACAGCTGTACCAAGCTGCTGTTTTGAAATTCGCGGAAAATCATAACTTTTCCAAATGAATGATTTTCTTGAATAGGCTTTTGTTTCGTATTGGCAACCATTGTTATTCAGTCATGGGCTGAAAACAATGGCATCAGCGCCATTTTCGAACGGAACTCCGACTTAAAATTTTAGAACTGAAAGGGATAGTGGTTATCCTTCACCAATTTTCAAAATCAAAACGGATTCTGTTTCAGGAAAGATCCATCTTCCATTTCCCGCTCTTGGGTTTTTGGAAGCTAGTTTGAGTTTTCAGAAAATCGCTCTGGAATTTGGCTTCCATACAAAAAATACCCGTTTTTTTGTCATTTTCAAGGTTAAAGGGATAGGCCTTACACTTTGTAAAACTTCTTACTTTTACGTGCAAATGAAAGATTAACCCTTCCTCTTCAAAAGCCCGCTCTTGGGTTTTTAAGTTGTTGCTTGCTGTAAATCTGGGAAGCGAGTTTTATTAACGCCGGTCGGCTGATTTCGGCTCTTTCTTCTCTTATTGTGGGCTAATGAGCGGCGCTCACATTCAAATTTCCCCGCTTCAGTGGTTATGAATAATTAATGATGTCCAAGCATTCTGCCCGATGTTATGTTTCGCGGAAATTTACGGGCAATGCGCGACAGAAGTATGCGAAGCGGAACGGAATTGGCGCGTGAAATCCAGCTAACTGATTGGTCAACGGCAGGAAACCGGTCTAGCCGGTCCTCTGGAGTACAAATACCGCGTGGTATTTGTACTCGTTTTGGGCGTTATTTGTACTCTGCGAAGTGCAGTTGGATAATAAGCTCTATAATTTAACAAATACTCTTCTAGCTAGAGTATTAGAGCTAAAGACTTGAAACTGTTCAAGTTGCTTTTGGATTAAACTGTTTATAGCTGAGTAATGAGATATTTTAGAGCGGCTGCATGCATAATTGTTAAATAGTAACCTCTTACTAACTGAGCAGCGAGGGCAGTACTGGAGAATAATTATTGGCCCGAGGTCGTCGCAGTACGGATCGAGCGAAGCGCGATCCGTACAAAAACGACCGAGGGCCAATATTCCGCTCGAGCTAGCTAGGTTGGTAAGTAGTTTATTGTATTGCACTCGGTCCATGCTTGTTTTGAATTTGTCGGCTTTCGAAAACAAAAAAATACACAGGCAATGACCGTTTCCATGGAAAGAGAAATCCAGACCAAGAAAGAACCAATCAAAATGCTCGGATTTACCTTGCCATACAATAATTGATAATAGTCGAGTTTCGTATTCCGGTTACCATAGACCGAACAAAGAACGTGACACGGAAACGAGGCTTATGCGGGGTAAAATCTTTTGCCCCAAAATACAAATTTACTTGCAGCTTTAAGTTGTTCACAACCACGATTTTTGAAACAGACCCGGGTAAAGAAATGGAACCTAATTTTGTCAGATAAAAAGTTTAGAAAGTACTTACACGTTCGGGGAATCAGTGTTGTGAAATAAGCGTCGCGAAAATGTTTGGATTTGTCTGTAAAAGCTGACGAACTTGAAATTGCGGTCAAAATCATAGACGGGCGAGGAGACCCGATGGGTATTTCTGCAAAGTTGCTAGCAGGCGATGGAACTATTCCTGATCTCTACTCACTCAAGTCGGACTGGACAACTGATGTTTCGCCGAATTGCACCTGGTGTGATATGTTCGCTTATATTCCATCAAATATTTTAACTCGCACGCGATTGGCCTAAACACGTCACGTGACCGAATATTTCCCAGCTTAAACTGGGGGCTTAAACTGGGGAATATCCGAGTGCGCGTCGAGAAAAAGATTTGAAGGATAACAAACTCAAAAGGCTCTACTTTGGGCGAAAATATGCTCGGATATTTCTCCTTGGACATTAACTGTTCCTCATAGCTCACAGGAAAGCAGCTCGCTACTCGGAACAGGTAATGTTCGCGGACAAAAATCCTATCTTATATTTTTGCGGCAAAAGGAGACTGTTGTTTATTAATTTAAGAGGCTGTCTCTCTAAGAACCACCCACTCAATGTCACTTGAAAAATAATTTTGCCTGAAACTCTAGCAACTGAAAGACTTTACCAAGGTTAGAATAAAACAAGATTTCTTTTGATTTCCGAAATGATTTCTAGTCGCCGTCATGGTGGGGGGGGGTGGGGGGAGGGGTGTGGACAGGGGGGGGGGGGGGGGGGGGTGGGTGGGGGGGGGTGGTGGGGGTGGAGGGGGGGGGGGGGGGGGGGGGGAGGGGGGTGGGGCGGAAGGGGGGGGGGGGGGGGGGGGAGGGGGGGGGGGGGGGGGGGGGGGGGGGGGAAGGGAAGGG
>JAHPZR010012572.1:0-22970 GCA_019787425.1 Platygyra sinensis | reverse complement strand
GATTGGAAACGTATATCACGTGGGTTGATTTCTTATCGCCCATTGGTTGTTTCGTGCTTCAAGATGGCGTCTTATGCTTCCATCATAGTGGAAATTTGTGACGAAAATATGGCGAATATGTGGCGCAATAGAGCCAAGATTTATGGTTTGTTGACCTTCATTTTGTTCTTTCTCTCCGGTTCTGGTAGTAGTTCAGGTTTTGACATATATTTTTTCTCATTGTCTGCTGTTTCACGGCGATGACGACCGTGCAAAGCCACAGTTAAGCTTTCAAGGTAAGTGCTTGCTACTGCTCATTGGTATTATTTTTAGTTGTTTTTGAGAAATTGTAGTCCCAAAAAATGAGCTCACCGGAGCCATATTCTTTATGTTTGATGACTGTTTTGGGACTCGTATATTGAAACGATCCTTAGTTATTTTTGTTCAAATCTACGGTAGAATGATTGCATAAATATGAAATTGTGGCTTAGGCACAGTTACAAGAATGATGGAAGTAAATTTACAACCTTAAATTTCGAT
The DNA here is from genome assembly GCA_019787425.1 of Platygyra sinensis. NCBI lineage: Eukaryota > Metazoa > Cnidaria > Anthozoa > Scleractinia > Merulinidae > Platygyra > Platygyra sinensis. The sequence continues at coordinate 22,451 of JAHPZR010012572.1, read as the reverse complement.
TGAAAATGACGAAATTAAGACCGTCGAGCGAGTCAGTTGCGTGCATGGTGCGTGTAACATTACTTTGGAGAAGGTTGCACTCGATAAGGATGTACCACTATAAAAGAACCTGTGGAGCTTTTCTTTAGAATAATTAAGCATAGTAGTAATGATCATAACAACAGTCATCCGTAACAATAACAAAAAGTAGTTAATAAAGTATCGATTGACTTTCACCTTTTATATTAATTACAGACTAATAAACTGGGGACACTATAATGAAAAAGTAATTAACAGTGGGATTGAGTAAATCTAATACATGCAACAACAAAACAATGCAAACAGTAGCATTTGCATTAAAATACATGTTCAAAAATAATTTATATTCCAAAATGTTGGTGCAAATGTTTTGCTTTGTGGATATTGTTCTCCATGGCTCCAATGTGTCCAGTACTTTGTTTATTTTCATTTTTTGTCACTCTTGAGTCAAAATTGTACACTTTTTACAATTTCAGCTGAAATGGGGAAAGAAAGAAGAAAATACTCTCATTGGAAGTACATCAACAGTTGACAGCAAGCAACAGTCCAACCCAAAGCTCATCAGTTTTACCTTCATGTCACCTACCCAGTGAATACCAGTTCTCACTTTGTCACCTTCTTCCTGCTGTTCTACACCAGTCTTCCCTTTACAATAATATTACACTCAAGTGTTTTAGTTTTAGTTCTAGAAAGTAATGCTTTTAAAATCACTTGGAATTTATATCAAGCACTCTGAACTTTTCCTAATGTTATGCACATTACCAGAGTCATCAATATTTCAGAAAAACCCTTCATGATCATAACTGATTAGTCAATTGTTCATTAAAGGCATCATCACTCTGACATTGTTGTATATTGTAGGTACTATAGTGGTAATATATTTTATTGATAACTACATGTAACTGATGTATGTGATATAACTTGAACCAAGGCTGTTCAATAAAATATGCCTTCATGGAAACCTCATGTGTTCTTGTTTGGGTGTTTGGTCAGTGCTTTGAAACTATTTTATAACAAAAGTGTATACATATGTCTTTGTATGTAACAATCAGGTGTTCCTGATGTGTTTTCTTAGAGCCTGCTTAAATCAGATGCACACAAACTAGATACTCTGACATCTTAATTTTTTTTGAATTATTAAAAACATTCAAAGAAAGTGACATGAAGTGTTTGATAATTATAAAAATGTTTCAAAAGAGGACTACATGACAAAAAAGTCAAACCTTATTTTTTTTGGCTTGAAGTGGGATGCAAGTGTCTCTTCAGGAAATATTAGAAGCATCAGTTGTGCTGTTAATTTGTTTTTTTTTTTGCATTCCCAAGTTCACTCTCACTGTAAAATACAACACACTTCAAATAAAAATTAAAATTATTAATATTTCCCACATTTTGTTAACTTGTTGCATTCATACATACATACCGGCTTAGTACACTGAACATTTTACATTATTGACCTCCAAAGGGGGTTCGTCGAACCCCTCGAACCCCCCTCCTATAGCTACGGGCGTGTTAAATCCATAAAAACAATTATGTGTGTTGTTTCCTCTGGGGTCCACATAGAAACTTTTCGCCTGTGTCCGCAATGATCTTTGTCTATAAGATTGAAGTTGTTTTTTTTAGGTGTGACAGATTTTTTTTCTGGTAAAATATTCAATTAAAAAGCTGGTAACTTGTAGCGAATTTTTCCAGGAGAAAATAATCGATCACTTACCAATGTTAATAATGTTAATGGCGCTGGAAAATTACTCATCGATGTTAATGGCGTTGGAGGAAATCAGAGCTTTTCTCATGCTGTTCTTCCCGTGTAATTCCTAGGACTTTGCGCTGAGCTGTATTTTCTAAGCTCCTGTTTTCTTTCCCCTATGTAATCTTTTAGGAACGATCTACGGAACGACCTACGGAACGACAACTTCCTCGCCCGAAAGTATAACAGGTTTACGAAGAGTTTTAAATTGCTGTCTTCCGATCAGGGGGCCAGGCTGGCTTCAGTAAAGACGAATTGTCGTCTTCTTAACTTTTCTGCCAAATCGTCTCCATCCCACTCCTACAAAAAAACCTCAATATCCATAGTTTGGTCACTTTACTGTGCAGTGCTTCAAAAATTGAAGTGTCGCTTGCTTGAGACGGTGACGTCACGAATTTCCACCATGTTGGAACCGATGACGCGAGCTAGTTTCCAATCCAGTCTTCTACTATCCATGGTGATACGAGTTGTCCTATCGGTAAGTTACCTGTTAGTTTCTTGCTTTGTGATGAATTTCTTGAGACGTATTTTCTTAGTATGCCACAGCTTTCGAAGTATGTGCCAATCGGGCCGAATGAAAGGTTTCGAAAGGTGCTTCAAAGTTGAAGAACAAGGTACTTAATTTGGCGCCGACAGAATCTCCATGCTGTAATTTTGCGACCGCCAGCGAAGAGGATATGAATTTCTGAAGCTTTATGAGCGCCATTTGGCGAAAGAAAGAGTCTCCGGGTATTAGATGAGCTCCATTTGGGGAAAGAAAAGCCCGTTATGGAAAATATTGAGCCCCTTTTGAGGATAACAAAGCCCGCTGAGGGATTAAATAAGCCCTCTCAGGGAAATGTAAACGGCAGAAAATCTTTCGCCGCTGAAGGATTTAAGTTTAATGTGAAAATACCTTTCATTAGCCAAACATATACGAAAGGTGTGGCGATTTCCTTCCGACAAAGTCATACTAAAACTCGTAATCTTGTTAAATATCACCCAAGGGTTACCTGAATCAAAAGTCAATGTACACATTTTAGAAACATAAAACAATATGTGCATTTATTCAAACAACGTGACCTTGTTGTAAAACAAACATTTCAAAAATGCCTAAGAACATGATGAAATTGAAGTAGTATGCATAGTGATATTTAGATTTAACAAAGCTTAAAAGTACTGTAATATTGCTTCAAAAACTCTACTTTAAGAAATTTGTAGAAAACAGATGTTTTACATGTTTCCAGTTGTTTTGCGAGTTATGTATATTTTTATCACCAGTCCTCATATTTCTTTCCTTTTTCCTTTCTTTTTTGACACTTTCTCTTTCTGTTTCAATTTCAGACACTAATATCTCGCGTTATGAGACAGGTGGACATGGCTGACCAAACACCCAGTGGTACTGGACAGAGAGAGAATAGTGATCAGATACCGGATGTATCTGCCACACAGAAAAACCTATGTGATCAGGCAACCACGGAGGTTGTAGCATACATCCACAATATTTCTCCACTAAAAAAGGGAGTTACTGTGACTGACAACTTCAAGGTAAAGAAAAAACTGTCCGGGAAGTGTGTTTTTCGCCACCAAAACTGAAGAGATTTACAAGCCTGAGTCAAGCAAACTCCCCAGTAAAAATTAAGAAGTTCCACATTGACACAAAATCAAATGCAGAAGATTTGCTGATGGGTCATGATGTAACCACTGAACATTTTCCAGCAATAGACTTTTATAATAAGGTTAAACTTCCCACAACAATGAACCTGTCCACCATCAAATCTGTGTGTTCTGGCCAAATAGTTACAGTAACTGCCAAAATTACCCATTTGTATCCTTCAAAGACTGTCGGTTCCAAAAACCTATAATTCCAGCATGCCATTATTGCTAATTGATCAGGAACCATGAAAATGACATTATGGGAGAACTTTGTTGGCAGCATTAAGCAGGGTAACACATACACCTTCCGTGATATCTGTGTATATAAAGATAAGATGAGCCATGAAATCTTCCTAAACGCTGCCAAATCTGGCTCCACAGTTGAATCTGCCCCACAATTTCAACAAGTTCTCCCATTTACAGTCTTTAAAAGTACCACAGTTAATGGTGGAATAATTGGAGGTAATCAAGTTGCTTCCTATCTGTCCTGCTGCAAGTGCAATGAAAAGTTTGATCCCAGTCCTGAATATGCTTTTATAGAATGTGCCAAGTGCCATTTCAAGCAAAAGCAGACAGTGTCTAAAGCTCAGTGGTTTGCTCAAGTGTTTTTTCAAGGCACAAATGATGACAGAATAGATCTAACTTTATTTGAAGATGCTATTCACCAAATTGCTAAGGTTACTAGCAATACTGTCGAAGTAAAAGGTCTTATTCAAGCAGACATAGAATCTATTCTCTTTACTTCGCCACCCATCTGTATAACTTATAGTCGACGAAGCAAACTAGTTGAAAATGTAAGTCAGTAAACAGCCATGTTGTTATTGATATTAGTTCCTCATTTTGTTGTTGTGACTTCACAAGTTGGATGAAAGCTTCTAAAATTTCCACAAACTGTTCGTATTTCTTATATTACATGTAGATTGTAAAATGACAGGACAAGAATGACAACAGAATGTCAGTCAGTAAACAGCCACGTTGTTATAGTTATAAATTCCTCTTTTTATTGTTGTAGTTAATTCACAAGTTGGATGAAAGCTCTTAGTTGAAGTTGCACAAACTGTTATTTACAAGTAGACTGACAAGGCAAGAATGGCATTGCAATAAATCCTACTTTAAGAGCATGGGATGGTATTCACCAAATCGCTAAGCTAACTGGCTATGCTGCTGAAGTTTTTAGAACTCTCTCAAGCAGACATAGAATCTGTACTGTTTACTTTCGTCATCCTGTTACAACTTATAGTTGATAAAGTAGAGTAGTTGAAAATGTTAGTCACTAGACTGCCGTTTAATTAATCTTATGAATTTTGCATTATTCATATGTATCAAGAAACAACCTTCTTTAAGTAACTTAAAAAATTACACAAACTTTTTGTATTTCTCATTTACAACTAGTTGCCTTGAAATAAAGTTGTGCTCAATTCATTTCATCGTTACCACTGTGATGTTAAAAATAACAAATTCGTAATTGTTAGCACTACTTCCAGAAAAAATGTTTGCAATAATGTCAACCACACCCCAAAGCTTGTTCTAGCCATATTTCTTTGCTAGACTGCTGGAGCTTCATATTATACCCCAGCCTCCACACCTGTACTCCATGACGGATAAATCCTAATTGCGTTCACGAAGTCTAACGCAATCCTATTCAACCATATACACATTACTCAATTACCCAGCACTAGACACGTGTACGCATTGCGGACCTATTTTTGAAGTTTGTCGTTTGTAATCCGTGTTAATCATTTTCCTCCTTAACCATCCTTGTTTCATTCTCACTAAAGCACTTTCCACTTTATTACTTCCATCACCTATTACAATGTATATTATTTATCACCTATTACTAATTTGTTGATACAAAACATGTGATGAGGGAGCCTATAGAAAAGCAAAAAAACGTTTGAATTGATAGATCCGTAATTGGAAATTTATCAACTGTGACTTACAACTGTTACGGCTGATGATTATCTCTTTAGTGGTTTTCTGTATTAGTAAACTACTACTTTTCATTTTTACGTGGCAAAAATAATTCAAAATACAGTGACTGAGCGATCTTTAATCTGTGTCAGTCTAAAATCATCTTCAAGGCTGTGCTCTAACGGCGCCCGGTCGCCTCAGGCGACTAACATTTGGTCTCGGGCGACTGAAAAAGAAAAGCGGTCGCCCGTCCGGGCGCCTAGATTTCGGCTTGTGTGAAAACCCGAAACGAAACCAGCGAACGTATTGAAACGGGACGGAACGAAAAAAAAAAGAAACTTCCTCGTGCTCCCGCGCTCCCGTTAGCCCGAAAAACAATAAAAGCGCTTAATTTGCTAATTTGATGATATTTACAGAAACAAATTCGGCAGGCCAACAACAAGAATTGCTCACGCTCAATGTTTCACGTCTGTGTTATTATGTAATATTGTTCCACATGAGTTAGCACGAAAAATTATTTTGTCCTTGCCCGTGAGAAACTGCACGATTTTTGCACAAGCATGTGTTGAAGATCTTAAATTTTTCTATTGAAGTGGTTGATGCTTGTTTCATTTTTGTGTTTCAACAGTTTGAACAGTGGAGTGCGTGATTAATAAAACGAAACCCTGTCCTTTATGTAATTTTTTGTTTCGTTTCCTCAGAAACGAAACGGTATTGTTTTCAGTTCAGGGGTGAACTATTTACATAGTGGAGGTAATATCCAATCAGAGTAAAGTTCGTAATTGTAAATGTAAATACGCGGCGGCAAAATTTCCGCCAAAATTCTGTGCATCGAAATGCAACATTTCAATTGCACGAAACGGGTAATTGTCGATTTAAACTCTCTTTATCACGGTATATACACAAGAAAACTACGAACTGGACTTCTAAACGCATAGTGTTAGTAAAAGAGAAATATCTTTACGAGGTAGAGACGCCGCCACACCGCGCAATTTGACCCCCAATGAGATATTTTAAGCTGATTGAAGCAGTTAGTTTTGCTTAGTTCAACAAAGAAATGGCACTGTTTTTCGTTTTAGAGTGATTTATTGACATAGTGGGTATGATGTAACGCTTGTAATTCACAAGATAAACATGTGCAGCAAAAACATCCTGTCGAAACTAAATTTAATTTCGAGTCACGGAAACAAAAGGAACTTATAATGGCAGGCAGAAGTAACTGGAGACTTGTATGTGTTACGTCAGACTGGAACGATGTGATTCTAAAGAAGCGAAGATATCTGTTTCCTTGCGTGATTTAAATGTGATTAAGATCACAATGGCGACATAACTTTGGTCAAACTGGACTTGTCAGGAATAATAATCCCGCCTATTTTCTGTGGATGCTTACGGGAAAAGAATACGCACTTGGAACGCTTGAACGATACTATTGACAGAAACGAAATACTGTGGAAGGTAACTAATTCATCAAATTGTCTTTTAATTAACCTTGCTATATAAGGTTTCGACATTTTATAGATTTAATTGAATTTGTCAAATTTCCGCCACAATTTAAAGCGCGTCCTTTTAAAAGCTTTTAGAGATAACAAACTTTTTGTTTTGACGTACCGTGGCTGAGCTGGTTTCCATGAAAACACCGATAGCAATTGTATTTTGGCTTCATAAATAAGCCGAAGGTGGACTGTGTAAATAGTTGCATAACTCTCGTCACATCGTAACACGTCCTTTTTGAAAAGAAAATTATATTGCATCAACGACAACAAAACGAAGAGTGCCGCAGCAGGCACTCGAATCAAGCACTGCCTGGCACAGAAATGGACAAATTATGCGTCAAATGCTTTTACCTTCACCTTTTAGCTTCACACACAATACTTTGATTTTATGAAAAATAGGCGGGGCCGTGCGGCCCTCTTCCCGAAGCATATACCCAGCTTAATTAATTAAGAACAAAATCTGCGATTTTAAATCCTGCTTATGACCTGTCCCTTAAATTTATGCCCTATTGCAAACCTACCTTAGTGCCTTATATCATAAAGTTTGAGCTTCCTGGATCTCCTGCCTTATCAACTATTTTCTGATTCCTGGTCTTATCAATACTGATGAAAAAACTAGCTTCTTTTAAACAGACATCAAGACTAAAGTGCAAAAACCATGCTCAGTTTGACACCAAAATGACCAAATTAGATACTCTATTTCTGACCTAAATGTCTCAAAGAAAAACATACCCTCTCAGGCTGGACATACCTATACCCATATAAGGGAGAACCCCTCTCTCGTTGGGCAAAGTCACAGGAAAGTATCACATATAAATACATTTCGAAGTGCGGTAATATATGGAAAACTTGAATTAATTTATAGCTCTTCCTTTTCTACCATAGTTTCATTACTATATCCCGCCTCGATGAAACACCCCAAGCTCAGGCAACTAAGCGAATCACAAGGCAGCGCATTAGCGCAAATCCCCCTCACCCCGGGACTTCTCATGCACAAGATATCAAAACACGAGCCTCTCTGAGACTGGATATCTCGCCGGAAACGAAACACTATTTCTTTCTGAGAAATAGCTTCTTGTTGTTTATTTAATTAGCTTCGTCCGTGCCATGCAAGATGTTTATCAGCACCATATTTGGCGACTTGCTCGCAATTGTAATCACTCGATCAAAATTTGGTGAAAACGAAAGTTTAAAATAAGAACCCTTTTGTTCCGAAACCTATTTCAGTGGTTTTGAAAGAAATTTTTAAGCACGGTTTTAACACGTATGTATGTGGTTAATTTACAACAGGATTTCATGATATCACAAGTTCGCCAAAAAGAGTACGTGACAGCTAAATTTAGTAACTCGCTTCTCCGCCCCGGTCCGGTGAAATGAATTTTGAACGAGAGAGATTTAAGATGAAACTGTTTGGCAATTATGCGGATTCCCTGGAACTGTAAAAAGTATACAACGCTACTCTTTCAAAACGTCACGGATTAGTAAAGATTGTCATTCAGCAATGGTTCCCTCGGCCGGATGTTGCACAAACTTACACTCAAGTTTTAATTAAACATCCTATCAATGGTTACGTATACTTTCTGAAAATTTTAACTTTCTTGCAAATAGTAAGTTGCAATAATGAAGGCTTCCCGATTTACCCTTACTTTCTTTAATGAAAGCTAGATAAACTTTGAAGTTTGATAATTTGATAATTTGTAACAGTGATAAATACATTTACTGTGAAGTCAAACTTGTTTTTTTGTCAGTAAGCAGGCAAGAATAATCTGTGTATGCCATAAAACAACAGTAAAATGCTAAATTCTATGATTATTATTTTCATGGTTAATTTTTAGCTAATTAAACCATGAAATAAAATATTAATTAACTAATTAATTAATTATTAATTAATTAATGAATTTGGGCGACCAACCTGGAACGCGGGGCGACCTACTTGTCATGGTTAGGCGCCCGAAGGGCGCCCTGAAAATTTTCCTAGAGCACAGCCTTGATCTTGCTCATTTTTGAGTTGTTTCTCCCTTATTCGACGTATCTTTCGATCTCAATACAATTCAGTGTTAACATACTGTAGGAGAGCTCACCATTCGACTATTAGTTCAATGTACATCTTCAGTTGTCCTTGTCCGTGGCACGTCCAGCACGTAACACGACCATGACCATGACATGTGTAACAACTGAAACAAACAACACTCCCAATTAATACGTATTAGAGTGGTTTTATTTGAGTGTTGAAAAGTAATAGGCCCTTGGCACGATCCGGTCACATGGTACGGAATAGATTATGCTGGGGCGCAAATAACACAGTGGAACAAAGGAACTCTTACCAGTCCAGTCCGACTTTCCTTTGTTTTGAAAGTCCTACTGCGTTATTTGCGTCCCAGCATAATCTATTCCGTACCATGTGACCGGATCGTGCAAAAGGGCCTACTGGTTTGGCATGGTTTCGCGCCACTTTTTCATCCAATCAGAAGTAAACCTATTGTTGCGTTGCGTTGCGTTCCGTTGCGTTGCGCTGCTTTGTGAGACACAAGTGCAACGTACAACTGAAATGACAGTCACATTCCTGCCACACTAAAATAAATTGCATTCAACACGGCAGAAGTGTGGTGCATGAACTAAGCTCGGGCTTCAGCTCTGTGAAAGTGGAACAAAGAATAAGCAAAAGGAAAATTTTACGCTGGGCCAATTAAAACACTTGGTCCAGCTTCTTCCTCGCAAAAGTCAAAAGTCAAAGAGACTCTGACCTACTAACTTGGGTGCTTGTTATCGATATTAGAACAATTTTCAAATGAGTGTCGTAAACCCAAAAGTAAACATGTCCAATTACTTACCAGTTAGTCTACTCAATCTCAAACCGTAATAAAACCAAATTAAACTAAACCCAAAGTAATTCCCTGCGTACTCTCTACACTCAATTCAAACCCACTCAAATAAACAAACAAAAAGTTTACATGTTAGCGCTATGGTGAATTAGCGATTTAGTGACTTAGAGCTTCAGTGACTTAGTACTTTAGGGACTTAATACTTTAGCGGACGATAGCCCACTAAACCATCGGCTTCCCAATAGTGCACTTCGTATAGGCAATCATACGGCTTCGATTTCAATTTGGAATTAATCTGCACGAGTGAGCTTTTCAAAAAGATGAAATTGCACGAGCCGTTTCGGCGAGTGCAATTTCAGGTTTTTGAAAAACTCACAATTGAACGAGAAAGACCGTATGATTACTTATTAATAATACAAACATGAAAAAATTCGCGCGGAAAAAAGCGCCGGAAGATGTTTCTTGAAGCCATTTTTTCGCAATCGAGAAAACCCTTTTTAAAGCTTCCGTACAAAATTTTTGTCATTGCTTTACTATATGATTGGCCTATAAAAATTTCTCATTGTCTTTCTGTAAATCATAATCCAGAATTACTTACACTTACTTAGCACTTAGATCTCTCCGCGCCAGGAGGCGCATAAGGCCGCAACCCTCGTCTTCCAACCCACTCTGTCTTCCGCTATGACTTTGACTTCTCTCCAGCTGTTCCACCCTTCACTCTTTCGCTCATTTTCCACGGTTCGTCTCCACGTGGTCTTTGGTCGACCTACTGCCCGTTTCCCTTCTGGTTGCCACCCTAACGCTACCCTGCAGTTGTCGGTTGCATCTTTTCTCAAGACGTGCCCGATCCAGTTCCAGCGCCTCCTGCGGATCTCATCACTGGTCTTATTTATTCTTGTAATATCCCCTATCCTCTCGTTGCTCACTCTCTGTGGCCACCGAATTCCGAGGATTCGTCTGAGGCACACAAACTGGAATGCGTCCATCTTCTTTTCCTCCACCTTTGTCATTTTCCATGCCTCGCATCCATAGAGTAGTACTGGGCGTACTAGCGTCTTGAACAGCTTGATCTTCGTTTGGCGTCCTATGCTCCGTAACCTCCATATCTTGGTTAGGTTATAGAATGCCCTTCTTGCTTTATTTAGTCGGTTCCTAATATCTTCAGTTCCACCACCATCTTTCCTGACCGTTGCTCCGAGGTATACGAATTCTTCCACTTCTTCGACTTCATCTTCTCCAATCTTGACCCTGTCCTGCCGTCTTGCATTCGATCTCATCATCTTGCATTTTGCCGCATTGAGCTTCAGTCCTACACGCCCAGCGTTCTCCACCAATCGATCCGTCTTGCTCTGTATATGCTCGTACTTCGACGAGATCAGAGCAATATCGTCTGCGAAGTCAAGGTCTTCTAATACGCTGATGAAGTTCCATCGTATTCCATTCTTATGCTCGTGTGTCGTCTTTCTCATCACCCAATCTATTGCTATGAGGAAGAGAAATCCTGACATAACACACCCTTGCTTGACTCCTGTCGTGATTTTGATCCACCTCGTCTGTTCCCCGTCATCCATTACCGTACACTCAAAATCCTCATACATGATTTTAACCATCTTCACCAGCTTTTCAGGTATGCCGTACGACTTCATGATCTTCCACAAGCTTTCTCTATGGATGCGAGGCATGGAAAATGACAAAGGTGGAGGAAAAGAAGATGGACGCATTCCAGTTTGTGTGCCTCAGACGAATCCTCGGAATTCGGTGGCCACAGAGAGTGAGCAACGAGAGGATAGGGGATATTACAAGAATAAATAAGACCAGTGATGAGATCCGCAGGAGGCGCTGGAACTGGATCGGGCACGTCTTGAGAAAAGATGCAACCGACAACTGCAGGGTAGCGTTAGGGTGGCAACCAGAAGGGAAACGGGCAGTAGGTCGACCAAAGACCACGTGGAGACGAACCGTGGAAAATGAGCGAAAGAGTGAAGGGTGGAACAGCTGGAGAGAAGTCAAAGTCATAGCGGAAGACAGAGTGGGTTGGAAGACGAGGGTTGCGGCCTTATGCGCCTCCTGGCGCGGAGAGATCTAAGTGCTAAGTAAGTGTAAGTAATTCTGGATTATGATTTACAGAAAGACAATGAGAAATTTTTATAGGCCAATCATATAGTAAAGCAATGACAAAAATTTTGTACGGAAGCTTTAAAAAGGGTTTTCTCGATTGCGAAAAAATGGCTTCAAGAAACATCTTCCGGCGCTTTTTTCCGCGCGAATTTTTTCATGTTTGTATTATTAATAAGTAATCATACGGTCTTTCTCGTTCAATTGTGAGTTTTTCAAAAACCTGAAATTGCACTCGCCGAAACGGCTCGTGCAATTTCATCTTTTTGAAAAGCTCACTCGTGCAGATTAATTCCAAATTGAAATCGAAGCCGTATGATTGCCTATACGAAGTGCACTATTGGGAAGCCGATGGTTTAGTGGGCTATCGTCCGCTAAAGTATTAAGTCCCTAAAGTACTAAGTCACTGAAGCTCTAAGTCACTAAATCGCTAATTCACCATAGCGCTAACATGTAAACTTTTTGTTTGTTTATTTGAGTGGGTTTGAATTGAGTGTAGAGAGTACGCAGGGAATTACTTTGGGTTTAGTTTAATTTGGTTTTATTACGGTTTGAGATTGAGTAGACTAACTGGTAAGTAATTGGACATGTTTACTTTTGGGTTTACGACACTCATTTGAAAATTGTTCTAATATCGATAACAAGCACCCAAGTTAGTAGGTCAGAGTCTCTTTGACTTTTGACTTTTGCGAGGAAGAAGCTGGACCAAGTGTTTTAATTGGCCCAGCGTAAAATTTTCCTTTTGCTTATTCTTTGTTCCACTTTCACAGAGCTGAAGCCCGAGCTTAGTTCATGCACCACACTTCTGCCGTGTTGAATGCAATTTATTTTAGTGTGGCAGGAATGTGACTGTCATTTCAGTTGTACGTTGCACTTGTGTCTCACAAAGCAGCGCAACGCAACGGAACGCAACGCAACGCAACAATAGGTTTACTTCTGATTGGATGAAAAAGTGGCGCGAAACCATGCCAAACCAGTAGGCCCTTTTGCACGATCCGGTCACATGGTACGGAATAGATTATGCTGGGACGCAAATAACGCAGTAGGACTTTCAAAACAAAGGAAAGTCGGACTGGACTGGTAAGAGTTCCTTTGTTCCACTGTGTTATTTGCGCCCCAGCATAATCTATTCCGTACCATGTGACCGGATCGTGCCAAGGGCCTATTACTTTTCAACACTCAAATAAAACCACTCTAATACGTATTAATTGGGAGTGTTGTTTGTTTCAGTTGTTACACATGTCATGGTCATGGTCGTGTTACGTGCTGGACGTGCCACGGACAAGGACAACTGAAGATGTACATTGAACTAATAGTCGAATGGTGAGCTCTCCTACAGTATGTTAACACTGAATTGTATTGAGATCGAAAGATACGTCGAATAAGGGAGAAACAACTCAAAAATGAGCAAGATCAAGGCTGTGCTCTAGGAAAATTTTCAGGGCGCCCTTCGGGCGCCTAACCATGACAAGTAGGTCGCCCCGCGTTCCAGGTTGGTCGCCCAAATTCATTAATTAATTAATAATTAATTAATTAGTTAATTAATATTTTATTTCATGGTTTAATTAGCTAAAAATTAACCATGAAAATAATAATCATAGAATTTAGCATTTTACTGTTGTTTTATGGCATACACAGATTATTCTTGCCTGCTTACTGACAAAAAAACAAGTTTGACTTCACAGTAAATGTATTTATCACTGTTACAAATTATCAAATTATCAAACTTCAAAGTTTATCTAGCTTTCATTAAAGAAAGTAAGGGTAAATCGGGAAGCCTTCATTATTGCAACTTACTATTTGCAAGAAAGTTAAAATTTTCAGAAAGTATACGTAACCATTGATAGGATGTTTAATTAAAACTTGAGTGTAAGTTTGTGCAACATCCGGCCGAGGGAACCATTGCTGAATGACAATCTTTACTAATCCGTGACGTTTTGAAAGAGTAGCGTTGTATACTTTTTACAGTTCCAGGGAATCCGCATAATTGCCAAACAGTTTCATCTTAAATCTCTCTCGTTCAAAATTCATTTCACCGGACCGGGGCGGAGAAGCGAGTTACTAAATTTAGCTGTCACGTACTCTTTTTGGCGAACTTGTGATATCATGAAATCCTGTTGTAAATTAACCACATACATACGTGTTAAAACCGTGCTTAAAAATTTCTTTCAAAACCACTGAAATAGGTTTCGGAACAAAAGGGTTCTTATTTTAAACTTTCGTTTTCACCAAATTTTGATCGAGTGATTACAATTGCGAGCAAGTCGCCAAATATGGTGCTGATAAACATCTTGCATGGCACGGACGAAGCTAATTAAATAAACAACAAGAAGCTATTTCTCAGAAAGAAATAGTGTTTCGTTTCCGGCGAGATATCCAGTCTCAGAGAGGCTCGTGTTTTGATATCTTGTGCATGAGAAGTCCCGGGGTGAGGGGGATTTGCGCTAATGCGCTGCCTTGTGATTCGCTTAGTTGCCTGAGCTTGGGGTGTTTCATCGAGGCGGGATATAGTAATGAAACTATGGTAGAAAAGGAAGAGCTATAAATTAATTCAAGTTTTCCATATATTACCGCACTTCGAAATGTATTTATATGTGATACTTTCCTGTGACTTTGCCCAACGAGAGAGGGGTTCTCCCTTATATGGGTATAGGTATGTCCAGCCTGAGAGGGTATGTTTTTCTTTGAGACATTTAGGTCAGAAATAGAGTATCTAATTTGGTCATTTTGGTGTCAAACTGAGCATGGTTTTTGCACTTTAGTCTTGATGTCTGTTTAAAAGAAGCTAGTTTTTTCATCAGTATTGATAAGACCAGGAATCAGAAAATAGTTGATAAGGCAGGAGATCCAGGAAGCTCAAACTTTATGATATAAGGCACTAAGGTAGGTTTGCAATAGGGCATAAATTTAAGGGACAGGTCATAAGCAGGATTTAAAATCGCAGATTTTGTTCTTAATTAATTAAGCTGGGTATATGCTTCGGGAAGAGGGCCGCACGGCCCCGCCTATTTTTCATAAAATCAAAGTATTGTGTGTGAAGCTAAAAGGTGAAGGTAAAAGCATTTGACGCATAATTTGTCCATTTCTGTGCCAGGCAGTGCTTGATTCGAGTGCCTGCTGCGGCACTCTTCGTTTTGTTGTCGTTGATGCAATATAATTTTCTTTTCAAAAAGGACGTGTTACGATGTGACGAGAGTTATGCAACTATTTACACAGTCCACCTTCGGCTTATTTATGAAGCCAAAATACAATTGCTATCGGTGTTTTCATGGAAACCAGCTCAGCCACGGTACGTCAAAACAAAAAGTTTGTTATCTCTAAAAGCTTTTAAAAGGACGCGCTTTAAATTGTGGCGGAAATTTGACAAATTCAATTAAATCTATAAAATGTCGAAACCTTATATAGCAAGGTTAATTAAAAGACAATTTGATGAATTAGTTACCTTCCACAGTATTTCGTTTCTGTCAATAGTATCGTTCAAGCGTTCCAAGTGCGTATTCTTTTCCCGTAAGCATCCACAGAAAATAGGCGGGATTATTATTCCTGACAAGTCCAGTTTGACCAAAGTTATGTCGCCATTGTGATCTTAATCACATTTAAATCACGCAAGGAAACAGATATCTTCGCTTCTTTAGAATCACATCGTTCCAGTCTGACGTAACACATACAAGTCTCCAGTTACTTCTGCCTGCCATTATAAGTTCCTTTTGTTTCCGTGACTCGAAATTAAATTTAGTTTCGACAGGATGTTTTTGCTGCACATGTTTATCTTGTGAATTACAAGCGTTACATCATACCCACTATGTCAATAAATCACTCTAAAACGAAAAACAGTGCCATTTCTTTGTTGAACTAAGCAAAACTAACTGCTTCAATCAGCTTAAAATATCTCATTGGGGGTCAAATTGCGCGGTGTGGCGGCGTCTCTACCTCGTAAAGATATTTCTCTTTTACTAACACTATGCGTTTAGAAGTCCAGTTCGTAGTTTTCTTGTGTATATACCGTGATAAAGAGAGTTTAAATCGACAATTACCCGTTTCGTGCAATTGAAATGTTGCATTTCGATGCACAGAATTTTGGCGGAAATTTTGCCGCCGCGTATTTACATTTACAATTACGAACTTTACTCTGATTGGATATTACCTCCACTATGTAAATAGTTCACCCCTGAACTGAAAACAATACCGTTTCGTTTCTGAGGAAACGAAACAAAAAATTACATAAAGGACAGGGTTTCGTTTTATTAATCACGCACTCCACTGTTCAAACTGTTGAAACACAAAAATGAAACAAGCATCAACCACTTCAATAGAAAAATTTAAGATCTTCAACACATGCTTGTGCAAAAATCGTGCAGTTTCTCACGGGCAAGGACAAAATAATTTTTCGTGCTAACTCATGTGGAACAATATTACATAATAACACAGACGTGAAACATTGAGCGTGAGCAATTCTTGTTGTTGGCCTGCCGAATTTGTTTCTGTAAATATCATCAAATTAGCAAATTAAGCGCTTTTATTGTTTTTCGGGCTAACGGGAGCGCGGGAGCACGAGGAAGTTTCTTTTTTTTTTCGTTCCGTCCCGTTTCAATACGTTCGCTGGTTTCGTTTCGGGTTTTCACACAAGCCGAAATCTAGGCGCCCGGACGGGCGACCGCTTTTCTTTTTCAGTCGCCCGAGACCAAATGTTAGTCGCCTGAGGCGACCGGGCGCCGTTAGAGCACAGCCTTGAAGATGATTTTAGACTGACACAGATTAAAGATCGCTCAGTCACTGTATTTTGAATTATTTTTGCCACGTAAAAATGAAAAGTAGTAGTTTACTAATACAGAAAACCACTAAAGAGATAATCATCAGCCGTAACAGTTGTAAGTCACAGTTGATAAATTTCCAATTACGGATCTATCAATTCAAACGTTTTTTTGCTTTTCTATAGGCTCCCTCATCACATGTTTTGTATCAACAAATTAGTAATAGGTGATAAATAATATACATTGTAATAGGTGATGGAAGTAATAAAGTGGAAAGTGCTTTAGTGAGAATGAAACAAGGATGGTTAAGGAGGAAAATGATTAACACGGATTACAAACGACAAACTTCAAAAATAGGTCCGCAATGCGTACACGTGTCTAGTGCTGGGTAATTGAGTAATGTGTATATGGTTGAATAGGATTGCGTTAGACTTCGTGAACGCAATTAGGATTTATCCGTCATGGAGTACAGGTGTGGAGGCTGGGGTATAATATGAAGCTCCAGCAGTCTAGCAAAGAAATATGGCTAGAACAAGCTTTGGGGTGTGGTTGACATTATTGCAAACATTTTTTCTGGAAGTAGTGCTAACAATTACGAATTTGTTATTTTTAACATCACAGTGGTAACGATGAAATGAATTGAGCACAACTTTATTTCAAGGCAACTAGTTGTAAATGAGAAATACAAAAAGTTTGTGTAATTTTTTAAGTTACTTAAAGAAGGTTGTTTCTTGATACATATGAATAATGCAAAATTCATAAGATTAATTAAACGGCAGTCTAGTGACTAACATTTTCAACTACTCTACTTTATCAACTATAAGTTGTAACAGGATGACGAAAGTAAACAGTACAGATTCTATGTCTGCTTGAGAGAGTTCTAAAAACTTCAGCAGCATAGCCAGTTAGCTTAGCGATTTGGTGAATACCATCCCATGCTCTTAAAGTAGGATTTATTGCAATGCCATTCTTGCCTTGTCAGTCTACTTGTAAATAACAGTTTGTGCAACTTCAACTAAGAGCTTTCATCCAACTTGTGAATTAACTACAACAATAAAAAGAGGAATTTATAACTATAACAACGTGGCTGTTTACTGACTGACATTCTGTTGTCATTCTTGTCCTGTCATTTTACAATCTACATGTAATATAAGAAATACGAACAGTTTGTGGAAATTTTAGAAGCTTTCATCCAACTTGTGAAGTCACAACAACAAAATGAGGAACTAATATCAATAACAACATGGCTGTTTACTGACTTACATTTTCAACTAGTTTGCTTCGTCGACTATAAGTTATACAGATGGGTGGCGAAGTAAAGAGAATAGATTCTATGTCTGCTTGAATAAGACCTTTTACTTCGACAGTATTGCTAGTAACCTTAGCAATTTGGTGAATAGCATCTTCAAATAAAGTTAGATCTATTCTGTCATCATTTGTGCCTTGAAAAAACACTTGAGCAAACCACTGAGCTTTAGACACTGTCTGCTTTTGCTTGAAATGGCACTTGGCACATTCTATAAAAGCATATTCAGGACTGGGATCAAACTTTTCATTGCACTTGCAGCAGGACAGATAGGAAGCAACTTGATTACCTCCAATTATTCCACCATTAACTGTGGTACTTTTAAAGACTGTAAATGGGAGAACTTGTTGAAATTGTGGGGCAGATTCAACTGTGGAGCCAGATTTGGCAGCGTTTAGGAAGATTTCATGGCTCATCTTATCTTTATATACACAGATATCACGGAAGGTGTATGTGTTACCCTGCTTAATGCTGCCAACAAAGTTCTCCCATAATGTCATTTTCATGGTTCCTGATCAATTAGCAATAATGGCATGCTGGAATTATAGGTTTTTGGAACCGACAGTCTTTGAAGGATACAAATGGGTAATTTTGGCAGTTACTGTAACTATTTGGCCAGAACACACAGATTTGATGGTGGACAGGTTCATTGTTGTGGGAAGTTTAACCTTATTATAAAAGTCTATTGCTGGAAAATGTTCAGTGGTTACATCATGACCCATCAGCAAATCTTCTGCATTTGATTTTGTGTCAATGTGGAACTTCTTAATTTTTACTGGGGAGTTTGCTTGACTCAGGCTTGTAAATCTCTTCAGTTTTGGTGGCGAAAAACACACTTCCCGGACAGTTTTTTCTTTACCTTGAAGTTGTCAGTCACAGTAACTCCCTTTTTTAGTGGAGAAATATTGTGGATGTATGCTACAACCTCCGTGGTTGCCTGATCACATAGGTTTTTCTGTGTGGCAGATACATCCGGTATCTGATCACTATTCTCTCTCTGTCCAGTACCACTGGGTGTTTGGTCAGCCATGTCCACCTGTCTCATAACGCGAGATATTAGTGTCTGAAATTGAAACAGAAAGAGAAAGTGTCAAAAAAGAAAGGAAAAAGGAAAGAAATATGAGGACTGGTGATAAAAATATACATAACTCGCAAAACAACTGGAAACATGTAAAACATCTGTTTTCTACAAATTTCTTAAAGTAGAGTTTTTGAAGCAATATTACAGTACTTTTAAGCTTTGTTAAATCTAAATATCACTATGCATACTACTTCAATTTCATCATGTTCTTAGGCATTTTTGAAATGTTTGTTTTACAACAAGGTCACGTTGTTTGAATAAATGCACATATTGTTTTATGTTTCTAAAATGTGTACATTGACTTTTGATTCAGGTAACCCTTGGGTGATATTTAACAAGATTACGAGTTTTAGTATGACTTTGTCGGAAGGAAATCGCCACACCTTTCGTATATGTTTGGCTAATGAAAGGTATTTTCACATTAAACTTAAATCCTTCAGCGGCGAAAGATTTTCTGCCGTTTACATTTCCCTGAGAGGGCTTATTTAATCCCTCAGCGGGCTTTGTTATCCTCAAAAGGGGCTCAATATTTTCCATAACGGGCTTTTCTTTCCCCAAATGGAGCTCATCTAATACCCGGAGACTCTTTCTTTCGCCAAATGGCGCTCATAAAGCTTCAGAAATTCATATCCTCTTCGCTGGCGGTCGCAAAATTACAGCATGGAGATTCTGTCGGCGCCAAATTAAGTACCTTGTTCTTCAACTTTGAAGCACCTTTCGAAACCTTTCATTCGGCCCGATTGGCACATACTTCGAAAGCTGTGGCATACTAAGAAAATACGTCTCAAGAAATTCATCACAAAGCAAGAAACTAACAGGTAACTTACCGATAGGACAACTCGTATCACCATGGATAGTAGAAGACTGGATTGGAAACTAGCTCGCGTCATCGGTTCCAACATGGTGGAAATTCGTGACGTCACCGTCTCAAGCAAGCGACACTTCAATTTTTGAAGCACTGCACAGTAAAGTGACCAAACTATGGATATTGAGGTTTTTTTGTAGGAGTGGGATGGAGACGATTTGGCAGAAAAGTTAAGAAGACGACAATTCGTCTTTACTGAAGCCAGCCTGGCCCCCTGATCGGAAGACAGCAATTTAAAACTCTTCGTAAACCTGTTATACTTTCGGGCGAGGAAGTTGTCGTTCCGTAGGTCGTTCCGTAGATCGTTCCTAAAAGATTACATAGGGGAAAGAAAACAGGAGCTTAGAAAATACAGCTCAGCGCAAAGTCCTAGGAATTACACGGGAAGAACAGCATGAGAAAAGCTCTGATTTCCTCCAACGCCATTAACATCGATGAGTAATTTTCCAGCGCCATTAACATTATTAACATTGGTAAGTGATCGATTATTTTCTCCTGGAAAAATTCGCTACAAGTTACCAGCTTTTTAATTGAATATTTTACCAGAAAAAAAATCTGTCACACCTAAAAAAAACAACTTCAATCTTATAGACAAAGATCATTGCGGACACAGGCGAAAAGTTTCTATGTGGACCCCAGAGGAAACAACACACATAATTGTTTTTATGGATTTAACACGCCCGTAGCTATAGGAGGGGGGTTCGAGGGGTTCGACGAACCCCCTTTGGAGGTCAATAATGTAAAATGTTCAGTGTACTAAGCCGGTATGTATGTATGAATGCAACAAGTTAACAAAATGTGGGAAATATTAATAATTTTAATTTTTATTTGAAGTGTGTTGTATTTTACAGTGAGAGTGAACTTGGGAATGCAAAAAAAAAAACAAATTAACAGCACAACTGATGCTTCTAATATTTCCTGAAGAGACACTTGCATCCCACTTCAAGCCAAAAAAAATAAGGTTTGACTTTTTTGTCATGTAGTCCTCTTTTGAAACATTTTTATAATTATCAAACACTTCATGTCACTTTCTTTGAATGTTTTTAATAATTCAAAAAAAATTAAGATGTCAGAGTATCTAGTTTGTGTGCATCTGATTTAAGCAGGCTCTAAGAAAACACATCAGGAACACCTGATTGTTACATACAAAGACATATGTATACACTTTTGTTATAAAATAGTTTCAAAGCACTGACCAAACACCCAAACAAGAACACATGAGGTTTCCATGAAGGCATATTTTATTGAACAGCCTTGGTTCAAGTTATATCACATACATCAGTTACATGTAGTTATCAATAAAATATATTACCACTATAGTACCTACAATATACAACAATGTCAGAGTGATGATGCCTTTAATGAACAATTGACTAATCAGTTATGATCATGAAGGGTTTTTCTGAAATATTGATGACTCTGGTAATGTGCATAACATTAGGAAAAGTTCAGAGTGCTTGATATAAATTCCAAGTGATTTTAAAAGCATTACTTTCTAGAACTAAAACTAAAACACTTGAGTGTAATATTATTGTAAAGGGAAGACTGGTGTAGAACAGCAGGAAGAAGGTGACAAAGTGAGAACTGGTATTCACTGGGTAGGTGACATGAAGGTAAAACTGATGAGCTTTGGGTTGGACTGTTGCTTGCTGTCAACTGTTGATGTACTTCCAATGAGAGTATTTTCTTCTTTCTTTCCCCATTTCAGCTGAAATTGTAAAAAGTGTACAATTTTGACTCAAGAGTGACAAAAAATGAAAATAAACAAAGTACTGGACACATTGGAGCCATGGAGAACAATATCCACAAAGCAAAACATTTGCACCAACATTTTGGAATATAAATTATTTTTGAACATGTATTTTAATGCAAATGCTACTGTTTGCATTGTTTTGTTGTTGCATGTATTAGATTTACTCAATCCCACTGTTAATTACTTTTTCATTATAGTGTCCCCAGTTTATTAGTCTGTAATTAATATAAAAGGTGAAAGTCAATCGATACTTTATTAACTACTTTTTGTTATTGTTACGGATGACTGTTGTTATGATCATTACTACTATGCTTAATTATTCTAAAGAAAAGCTCCACAGGTTCTTTTATAGTGGTACATCCTTATCGAGTGCAACCTTCTCCAAAGTAATGTTACACGCACCATGCACGCAACTGACTCGCTCGACGGTCTTAATTTCGTCATTTTCAATCGAAATTTAAGGTTGTAAATTTACTTCCATCATTCTTGTAACTGTGCCTAAGCCACAATTTCATATTTATGCAATCATTCTACCGTAGATTTGAACAAAAATAACTAAGGATCGTTTCAATATACGAGTCCCAAAACAGTCATCAAACATAAAGAATATGGCTCCGGTGAGCTCATTTTTTGGGACTACAATTTCTCAAAAACAACTAAAAATAATACCAATGAGCAGTAGCAAGCACTTACCTTGAAAGCTTAACTGTGGCTTTGCACGGTCGTCATCGCCGTGAAACAGCAGACAATGAGAAAAAATATATGTCAAAACCTGAACTACTACCAGAACCGGAGAGAAAGAACAAAATGAAGGTCAACAAACCATAAATCTTGGCTCTATTGCGCCACATATTCGCCATATTTTCGTCACAAATTTCCACTATGATGGAAGCATAAGACGCCATCTTGAAGCACGAAACAACCAATGGGCGATAAGAAATCAACCCACGTGATATA
>JAHPZR010012571.1:12500-20303 GCA_019787425.1 Platygyra sinensis | reverse complement strand
ACGCTTCCACCACCTTCCAACTTAAGATAAAAGAAGCCGCTTCATAATTAATGAGAAAAACCCACACTTAAAGTAATCATCAACTTTATCATGTGAATTAAAACTTTCTTTGTAATATTTTACATTGTCCAGTTTCCTTTTGTTCTTATAGTTAAGTTAGCATTTTGTACTCTGTACTTTGTAAATTAAACTGAAGATGACAGAAGTTTCTGTCGAAACATATTTTTAAAAAGTGTTGTGTTGTTTCTTAAAATATCGGCATAGTCTTTGCCTTTTGTGTTTTCATGTATGCAGGCTTTGCAATTTTACTTTCGGAGACTTTTTTCTTGTCTACATGAGCAGATAATTTCAGTTTTCATCTTGTCAGCCAGATGAACATTTGCGAGGTCCTCGCATAGAAAATGAAAGTGATCTTAAGAGTTTTGAGCAGGTATTATCATGTTCGTGAACTTGCATAATTATTTAACAAATATGGTACTAGTGTTGAGAATACAAGTCTATTTTTACCCATACAATCATGGACAAAAGTTTTGGAAAAATTTTGCACTTATGGCGCCAGACGCGAATACAAATTCACTTGCCTAACCTCGTCCCTCACCTCATATACAATGTTAAAAACTACTGTAGTACATGTATACGTAATTTCTCCTGATTTTAAACTATTCATTGGGTGGGGAGAGGAAAGAGCAACGCGTTCATGAATGGTGGCTATTGGTGTCATCACTTTATGACCTGACAGGATAAGTGTTTGCGTTACGTAAGAATAAAAGCAACAATCGTGACAAATTTATCCCAGTAGGGTTGTTGCCTCCATTCATCAAACTGAGCTCGCCACCCATCACGCACTGAGCGCAGAACTAGAGCCATAAGCAGTGTGTCTTCTGTTGCGTCGTAACATAAAAAAGCAATTGACAAATTTGTAAGAGATTTTAAAAATTGCAAAATACCAGACATATATTTTACATAAATATTAGAAAAGCATAAATGATAACTTGAATAAGAAAAAGCTAACATGGAGGCCAAATATTGGAAAACATTTTTTTTGTTTGTTTTCAATTTGTAGTCAAATGTTTCACCGAACTGAGTACGGTTTTTTTTTAAAGTCAAGCTTTTTGAGATCGTCTAAAGGCTTAACAAAGGCATTATTTGCAAGAGCACCCATCTTTCTAAACATAAGCACAAAACTGGAACGCAGAATATATTATTGGTATTGAGCTTGGGTCAACGTAGTTTTGACACTATTACATGAAAAGATCTAACGAAATTGTGTGACTAAAACAGAGATAAATTTTTGTTCTTCAATTATGTAAACTCAACTCCGAATTTGACTAAATGGCCTGTTTTGTACCCATTGGAACTCCTCGGATTTTTATCAATTTTCAAGTCAGTCAGTACATCTTTGGCGTGATTTCTCTTTTGGTGACTGTTGTTCTGATGAAAGTGCTGATGACTTTTTTTCGTTGTATTAAAATACAAATCGTTGTTTTGGCTAAGCATTTTTTGAATTAAAACCTCAAACTATTTTTAGGAATAACGGGACTATTATCGAGCCTTTCTGTTTGGATATTTATTGAACACTTTTTACCTTCCCATTAAACAATAATCTATCCGTAACTCTCACTTTCTTTTTAAATCAATTGATTACATATCAAATTCATACATTTTCTACCTTATGGCTTTATTATTAGGTTCTATTTTCATTCAATGAGAAAACGTCAAAACCGAATATCTAGAAATCCAGCGGCTCCTTTAACATTACGCTTATTTGTTAACATTTTTATTGTCCTGTTTTTCTTCCCATGCCGTGACTTATATTTTTACAAAAGTAGTGCCCATGCGACATGCTTGCACCGATAACCGTCCTTCCTCATTAACAGCGATATACTTCCCTTGACTCGGGCCATCGGACTTCACTTCCCATGTTACGAATGGTTGAAATGCAAAACTTTTTGTCGGCACAAAATAGGTTGCCTTTTCTAGTGCATTTTTATCGGGAACCTGTGATAGAAAAAGGAAACACAATGATCATGTTACATTACAAAATATCAACACTACCCTAAGCTCATAAATAATTCATAATTATAATCCGTTATAATCCGCTTATAAATATATCCGAAAAAAAAATCTCTTACAAAACTAAAATCAACTTTTAGCCCGTTATATATGGTTCAGCAATTCAGCAACAATTCTGAACTCAGTATCATTTCAACAGAATTAATTTTGTAGTCTCGCTGATGCATGCCCATTAGGGAGCCAAATATAATTTCCAATACCTCAAATATATGGAATCTTGCTTAAACCTTAATTGATTACCACAATTTTCCAGAATGAAAATGGTCAGAATTTTGGTCCAATATTTAGTTGTCAAATAGACATGAAATCTTTACATGCAGGTCGCGGCAGAAGGCCAGCCTAAAAAATGCTTTTGTTGATCTCACGCTTTGAAATATATTATCATAAAGTAAAGCAACTATAAAGAATACATGTGAATTATGTTTTGAGATCTACGACTAAGAGAGAGAGAGAGAGCTATCTCTCGCTTTGATCAGCCTTTTTTTCTTTACATCAGCATTTCTATTCATCTCTAGTGCCTATTGAAGAGGTTGTATGGAAGTAACCGAGATTGATAACCCACCTCCAGTGCAGTTACAGTGTTGTTGTCTACATGCAGGGCGTATTCCTTGTTGTTGAGTGTAAACACAATCCGCCAACAAATTGCGTCAGGACCAGCATCATGTGCTTTCTTAATTTTCACGATACCTTAATTGTGACAAAGAAAAGAAAACCACGCCAAATAAAAGGATTACTATACAATCTTTACATTTAAGGTGACTGGAAACAGTTTTCTTCAGTTTTCAGTATTAAGAATGAGTTTTACGGATCAATACCACCAAACTGTACCAAATACACGTGAAGGAGAGGCAGTAGCCTAATAGCGGTGAGTTAAAGAAACGTCGCAACATGCTGGGGGCTAACCTGCCATTGATTAGCATTCCCTTCGGGGAAAGTGACATTATCCTTTGTCCGCATTTCCTTGTGTGGAGACCAGTTTAAGTTCCAGTGATATGGCACTTTCCAGTCGCTTCGAGTGTGACTTACGTTTTACCACAATAAACACTTTGTTTACAGATGGATTAAACGCGAATGATGCTGGATTGACAAAATGAATACGCCTTTTGCAACAAACAATCACATGGTACAAGATCCGCCATGCTGGAGGGAAAGCTCATTATTATTCCCGTAGTGGGACATTAAAACAAAGGCCAGTCACGCTTGACTGGTTGAGGTCTTATTGTTTTAAAGTCCCAGTGCGGGAATAATAATGAGCTTGCCCTCCAGCATGGCGGATTTTGTACCATGTGATCGTTCGTTGCAAAAGGCGTATTGAATTGATAAAACAATGGGTTACGCGGAACACCAGGTCAATGGGCCCTTTGCAGTTTACGATCACATGGTACAAAAACCGCCATGCTGGAGAGCAAACCGCCCACTGGGACCTCCAAAACAAAAGAATATTTAGTTAAGTTGCTTTGTTTTGGAGGTCCCAGTGGGCAGTTTGCTCTCCAGCATGGCGGTTTTTGTACCATGTGATCGTAAACTGCAAAGGGCCCATTAGTACACACAAGTCAAAAATTTTTAATTTTATGATGATGTACGGCTGCCAGACAACAAGCGAAAGAAACGAAATCATCAACATGAAAAGCTGTAACCTACTTGATTCTCCCGGATCATCACGATCATCAGGTACACCCTTACAAGTGACACTTTTTACTTTACTGTCTTTAACAGTCAGAACCAAACAAGTTTTAGTTGCCATCGACCACAAACGACATGGTTTTGTTTCGTCTCCAGACATGGTAGAAGCTCTATCGCCAGTCTTTCTGAAAAAAAAAAGATATATTTGCATATTCAAAGTATGATGGACTAAATCACTCAAAATGCCCAATAGTTCACAAAATTAAGCTATGTCCTTTTGATATAAAGCGCAAAGAACTATATTTTGTTTAAAGCATTCTTTGAAATTATTTTCAAATTCAACATTTGAATCAACGTATTTAATTTTAAGGCTACTATACCTTCCAATCGTTCAATCCTCTGAGATGAATTGCTAATGAATGTCAATGTGAAAAGAATTCGCCCTTTGATATTTATGCATGAACAAGAAGATGGTTTGGGAAAACCCAAAACTGTGTCAAAACATGACATTTTTGAAGAACTGAAAACTTTATTTATCATCTCTGTAACTAATCAAACTGTTTCCGTTTGCAGTCCGGGCCACAACCAGAACTGGATATAAAATTTCCTGTTATTTCATTGGCTCACAGGCTAAACCAAAACATTGGCTTGTCCGCGGAAGGACTAAGTCCCAGGTAAATAACTCTCTTGTTCTTCGAGATCATGCGAGAGGAGCAGAATGTTCGAACTTCGAAGCAGAAATATATATGAAAATCAACCCTATATAGGACGGATAAATCGAGACAATTTATCTGCCCAAGGATTCGATGCACGGACATCAAGATACCGTTGATTCACCAAGCGTTGTGTGCAAACCGGGTACCCGTGTCACCAGTGTAGTGGAACGTGTGGACTTTTCGCTAAGTTCGGCGCGGCGCTAAGCTTTAATGAATATTACAAGATACCTAAGCAAATTAAGAGGAAAAACACCCCAAAAGAGGCATATTATGTGGTGAAAATGGTTTGAGAAGCGATCCCTCGAAAGTGGATGAGTATTTGTAAGTCTAGGACTGGTCTCCGTCTGTTGTGAGCGATGATATTTTGGCCTGGCGGACTGGCACATTAAGCTTAAACCCCTGTCGTTTGATGGTTAACAGTTCGGGATAACACCGTTTCGACATGAACATATGAAAAGTTCAGCCCGTTTGCAACCAGTGTTTGCCTGATAATATGGTATGCTACAATGCCATATAAAATATGGGAACATTTGAACGGTATCCGTAAATAATTCTATATTTTCACAAATAAGCATCTGCTGTTTTTATTCAATAATTGTCTCTGTCCAAGTGAAACTAATTTGAAGTAAACCTTTATCTAAGATGCTATTTTTCTGTCATTCCTATTCCTTCTATGTTCTAAATGCACAAACAATTGCAAAATGGAACAAAAAAACATGTAATTTAGGAGATATGTATATTTCTTACTGGGCAAATTGTACAGTGAATAGAAGTGGTGTGGCTGGAAATCATACAGTATTTCTTGGATAGTACTGTTTTCAAAGGAACCTTGAATAAACATTGGAACACTGAAAGAACTACCAGTATAATTAAAAGAAAAATGGTTTCATAGAAAGGGTATTGTAAGTAATTAATTATTGAAGTCAGTCCATATTTACTTGGGGTCTGGTCTCACAAAATAATAAGAATTCAATACAAACTGCATGACAGTCATTTTATATTCAAGGTACAAGATCAACATTAATATGCTTTTCATGGGTCTATTAAAAATACTCCTCAAACTTAAGTTTGAAAAATGTAGACTAAATGTTGACATTTAAATGAAATAATGCATTCAATTCCAAAATCATAGGTTTACATGTATCTTCCTTCACACTTTCTGTCATTCTTCCATGAGAACCTAAAGGAAATAAGAAATTAAATTAAAGCATTAGCATGTAAGATGATAATAATAATAACAAAATAACAACAACAATAATAATAATAATAATGACGACAACAGCTGCAGCTGAAGGAGTAGTAGTACAAGGCTACAAATAATTATCTTCACAAGAAAAGTTATGCCTGACTAAGACTCCACTATGGTTGAAGAAAGACAAAACAGAAATTGGTAGGGGAACACATGTTAAATTTCATTTTTGATTCATCGCAACATATATGTTTGTCCCAGAGGAAAGATTCGGCCAGACGTAATATTCGACTAGAGTTGGAATTTTTTTGTCTGATATGGGGAAATATGGGTTGGCAATTGTCCGATGACCGATTGTTATTTGCAGCCCTGTGGTAGTAGTAGTAGTAGTAGCAGCAGCAGCTGCAGTAACAACAACAATCTTTACACAGGAGGCTCCACTTACTGAAGTGGTTTTCAGGGAGGTCCAAAAACTAAAAGTTTGTTGAAATGGTTAAATTTAAATTTAGTTATTGCATTTGATCACTACAGAAAATGCAATATAGACCCACTAGGATATACTGCCAGTAGTCTACATTCTTTTAATTGACAGAAAAAAGAAAGAGAAACCAAGGAATAGCCAATGCACTAAATACATCTGTGTTTTCATTTTCTTTAAATTTAAGTTTTACACGTTTAGACTAATGAATAACATTCGTGGCAGTGAAGTATATATATGAAATAATTCATATTTGTTCTGCAGTTGTTGATGAAAGTGAAGAGTGATCATCACAGTTAATTTTCCAATTTAAGCAATTGGAAAGAAGAAGCCTGAAAATAATCAAGGCTTCAACAGGATTCGAACCCGTGACCGGTGTGATACCGGTGTGATGCTCTACCAACTGAGCTATGAAGCCACACATTGGGAGCGAGGTCAATTTATTGAGTTCATATCTTCCTGTGCAGTGAAATGATGTGAAGTATATACATAAAATAATTCATATTTGTACTGC
Source organism: Platygyra sinensis (assembly GCA_019787425.1). Classification (NCBI taxonomy): domain Eukaryota; kingdom Metazoa; phylum Cnidaria; class Anthozoa; order Scleractinia; family Merulinidae; genus Platygyra; species Platygyra sinensis. The sequence goes on along the minus strand of JAHPZR010012571.1, from coordinate 13,710 downwards.
AGTTGTTGATGAAAGTGAAGAGTGATCATCGCAGTAAATTGACCTCGCTCCCAATGTGTGGCTGCGATGATCACTCTTCACTTTCATTAGTGGCAGTAACTCATACATTTCAATGATATTTTGCAAATGGCTTCTGTGACAAATAAAACAATGTTTAGCATTATCACTACAACACTGGTAGTGGTTGGTACATATCCCAAGCTTAAAGATGATTTCCAGTCCGAACTGCGCAGTCTCAGAACCCTAATGTTTATCGGGCGCACTCGATGGAATGCGAATCGATGTTATTCGTTAAGAACCACATACCTTATCTTTGAGACCTTTCAAAGTCCTTTTCCAACAGATTCATTGATTTTTACAGCTGTGAAGTTGTTTCATGAAGTGATATGAGCAAGAACGAAGTATTAAGCTTCGACCGGTTCGTATCCATAATGGCGGTTGCTTTTAAACTTTGAATTTACTTCATGTAAGTAGTTGCGAAATGGTTACATTTTGTGATATTTTACATGAAGCAAAACAAGAAACCAAAACAAACTCTCGAGAGTGCGCAGTACGGACTGGAAATCAACTTTAATTCTTAAAGCTCTAGTAAGCGACACCCTCTATGCATCATCATCATCATGCTTGCTTACAGGCCGGGGCCATTCTAATAAGAGACAAGCTCCAGATAATAATAATAGATGCCATTGCTCTCTTGCCAAAGAGTAAATGCTATATTATTATTTTGGAGATCATTAACTTACCAGTACTCTTATCTGCATGTCCTCATAGCCCTCAAATGATTGCACTGATCTGAGGATTTTTTCCCCTTAATCATCTAGATCCTGCAATATGCATTATAAATTTAAAAGAGTTATTTTGAATGCATGTACATGTATACAAACAACCATGACTACAGTTGAATTTATTTTTAAGTCCAATAAAAACTTGTGTCTACTTTTAAACTACTGCCTTTCTACCAAAGATTAAATTGTCCTGTAGATTCTACTGAACATGATATCACCAAATCGAATATACTTTTATCAAACTTATAGTGGAACTTGGAACTGTACAACAGTTTCTTTGAATTCAAATGTCAAAATTACTGACGGAATTACTATTCAAAGTAGATTACATACCTTGGTGCAAGTGATTTCTTCTTTTGTTCAACACCCACATGATCAATTTCGGCAACACAAACACTTGTAAGGATGCAGCTAATCTGGTGTTG
>JAHPZR010012571.1:0-7500 GCA_019787425.1 Platygyra sinensis | reverse complement strand
GACAACGTTCATCGAACTTTTGAACAAAGTATGCTTGCTTAAAAAGGGCGCAGGCCTCATTATTTCCCCACCCATACCTTCCAACAAGTTTTCACTAGCACATTGTGAACGAGTGAGTCCTCCAGCGAGGTAAGGAGATACACAGGTCATAAGATCACTAAATTAATTATAGATATTGTAAAGGCCAATTCGTATAAACACATATGCAATAGCGCCATAAAGTATAACTTAGCTTTATGCTCTCTGATTCTAGAAGCTGGATATTTCAGCGGTAGTGCGCAGTATTGGCGAAGCTCGGTTTGCTGGGAACAGTGATAATTTGGCCGCGCTTGTGGCGTGGCCGTTTATTCTCTTATCGAATATACAAAGTGAGAAACTAGAGCTTAACCAAATAAGCAGTTCCCAGCAAAGGTGAGGGATTACCCGCCACGGCCCCAGACGAGGAACGAGGACGGGCAGCCCCACCCAAAGCCAATACTGAGCATCTACATAAATATATTTACTATCAAAAGCGCGGATAAACATGAACACTGCCCAGAACTAATTAAGTATATCGTGTTACTAAATAAAAGAAAGATGCTTAGCCCCTGCGTAAACATCTGTTTTTTATCCTGACAGGGCTATATCCGGCCGGCGAAATCTTAAGCAGTTATGCCGGCTTGACGGTACTTTGAACAGTAATTATATACAAGAGGAAAAAATGCTTAGCCCATGCGTAAGCATCTGCTGTTGTTACGATTAAGACGCAATATGCCTTTACTTAGAGAAGAACAAAAGTGATGCTTAGCCCCTGCTTAAACATCTGCTGTCGTCCTTCAAAACTTAGATCTACCCGGTGAATTCTAAGAGAATATACTGGCGTTACTTTGCGAATTACTTAGGTACATGCTTAGCCCCTGCGTAAGCATCTGAGTAATATTATCATGTTGAGATTATCATCACTCGTCCTGCTGGCGAGTAGCATCAGAGAGATATGGCGAGTGGCCTGTTAAGTGTCACAAATTAAAAGGAGACGAGGTAGCTAAAGTTGGTGTTCTAGCTAATATATCTTAAAAAGGCGTTCGATTTTCATCGGCCGAACGTACGAATTTGAGCATCAGACATGCCTTTAGCGGCCCCCCACGAAGCGGCACCAATTCGAAAACTATGGCTCTTATAAAGTTTGGTATCTAGACCCGAGAAACTGAGGGCCTGACAGAGACACTGAGCAAAATACGGCCTAGGAATGCCTGTGTTATTGGGCCAGCAGAACAACGGACCATCGTTCCGTCCTCGTGCATTCAAATAATCCAAAAGCAATGTCACGGCGCAAACAGGTTTATCTTTGTATAAGATAATGTCGGTAGGGCGTGAGGTATCACTGTGTTTATAGTCTCGCATGGACAGTTTGATGCCCACGATAGAGTGCGCACTATCTTTCAGAAAGAATACCTGCTTAAGCAATAGTAAGTTTGTAGATGACTTGCCCGCCGTTATTGTCATCTCTCCTAGTCGTAAAGCTGCGAAAAACGCGAGAGCGAACATCGCACGAATTAGTTTTCTTTGAAAGCACGAAGAAAGTGTCTGCTCACATGCAGAAATTACTTGCTCTAAAATTGGTAGCGTTATAGGTAATCTGTTGTCTAGAGTTGGGTTAATTTTGGCATACCCTTTGAGGGCGCATTTTATCAATTCTGACTTAGTTGGGTCGGGCAATGAAGCTAAGCGATGTACGTAACCCAGTGCAGAGACATAAGTAAAAGTCGTCGCCTCACTGTAATTATTTTCCGCTAAGTACGCGACAAACAGCGCTAGTGCATCTGTTGGAATCGGAAATTGTGAAGTGGTTCTGTTCAAGACTTTAATCTCGAAGTGCTGAAAAATCCTCCAAGCCTGTTGGTAGGTTTTAAGCCTAAGTGACAATGTGCTCAAACTGCCCGCTAAGAGTCTGGCTAGGGTATGTTCCAGTTGCCTGGTTGTAAATGAGGGGGAATTGTTGTCGGCAACGAATCCATTCCTCTCGTGAGAGACAGAAACCTCTCTACCCGCAAGCGAGAGAGACTATCAGCTCATACGTTGTGCCTCCCGGGAACGTGTCGAGCCCTAAAATATATGTTGTGGGACAGACATATGAGGACCAACTGCCGCACTAAAGCTAGCAGACCTTTGTATTTAGATGTTTGCTTGTTAATGCTTGAGAAATTGTTGCCAAATCCTGAGGTCATTTTTAACTTCTAAAGTAAGGCGGATAAAATACGTAGGTCTGACAACTCCTATTGTAAGATTAATCAACCTGCGTAGAAAAACTCTGCCTGGTTTGATAATGGAGCAAGCAAAGTTCAATAAGCCGATCAATGACTGAAGCTCTTTAAGCGTGACTTTTTTGCGTGACAAAAATTGTATTATAACCTCTCGGCATTTCTCAACCTTCTCTTGAGGAAGCCTGCCCGCAAAAGTAAGGACGTGAGCCGGGCCCACAGTCTTTTCTTCTGCCATAGGGACGCCCAGTTCATGACAAAATTGTAGGAATCTGTTTAATTTTGTGCCGCACGTGTCTAGTGATTTGTCAATGATCAGGAAGTCATCCAAATGTGTATGATGTTCGGAATTTGCAATTTGTTCTTCGCGACCCATTCCATCGCTGTACTAAGATCTTCGAATATTTGGCATGAACTTGAACACCCCATAGGCAGGGTTTTATCATAATACCATTTTTCTTTCCATTGAAAACCCAATAAAGGGTAATCCGAAGGATGTATTGGCACGATACGAAAAGCGCTTCTCACATCGGTTTTGGCCATAGCGCAACCCTTGCCCTGTCTTTGAATATGGCTTATCGCATCATCAACAGAAGCATATTTAACTGATGAAAATTCGGGTGGAATACCATCATTTATAGACGCTCCCTTTGGATATGATAAATGATGAATCATTCTGAATTCGCCTGGCGTTTTCTTGGCAATAACGCCGAGAGGGGAAACACGGAGATTTGCGAGCGGAGGGGAATCAAAGGGTCCCGCGATACGACCCAATTCTCTTTCTTTTCGTAATTTTTCATCAACAACGTCAGGATTCTCATAAGCGGAGCCCAAATTTGGAGCGGTAGAAGTAATTCTGGGACCCTGATAATTAATCTTAAACCCTTCGGAAAAGCCCTTGATTAAACGGTAAGCGATGCGGGAGTTATAGCCTAATAAAAATCGGGAAAGGACGGCTACGTTAACCGGTGTGGGAAACGCAGTTTGTAGGCATGGGTGGCTGCTTTGTTGTGGGATTTCGCCCCGCCGTGGGCTTTTGCTGCTGTTTGCAACGGAAGATTGGATGGTTCTTGCCGCACTTGAAGCAGTGGTGTTTAAAGGCGCACCCGTTACAATGAGTCCCGTTATGGAACTTCCAGCAGAAACCCTTTGGGAAATTCGATCTAGCCCCAGTGCTGCGATATCTACCTTGGCCTCCCCTGTTTGACCCATTCAGCTTTTGTGGTTGGTAGTGTGCTCGAAGCCACAACTCGCTGTGAATATTGTCCCAAGAAATTTGCTGCTCGTGCCTCAAGTGACGAAAATTTTCGTCATAAAAACGCCAATTGGCGGACTGGGCGGCTAAATCACGCACTACAGACCCATATTTCATGAGTGCGGGAGAATCTTGCGGGAATCTTTGAGTAAAGATCGAAACAAAAATTTGGAAAGCGGTTGTCCGCTGCTCTATAGTCTGGATGATGGGCCGTTTGTAGTTAGGCACCATCGAGAGAACTTGTTGCCCATTCTCGTTACTTTGTAGCTGAAAAGTATAGTTATTGTCGACTTTAGACGTTATTAGCAAATGTGAAAAATCTATAAACTCGTTTGTCCAGATCTTATTTCTAATACGCTCTGGTATCCTAGATGCCAGAGGCACAGCACTAGGGATAAAAGAGTTCTTACTGCTATCGACGGTGGGTTCAGTCACTTGAAGTATGCCGCCAGTTAACGTCTGGATGTTAGTGCCAACCGCGGCTTGGACGCAGGGTTGCGACGCGGGCTCTGGAGGCGGGTCTGGAACAAACTGTATGTGGGGTTGGTTTACTGGATGGGGTAAAACCAGCCCAGTGTCACGAAGGCTCTTCTTCACCACTTCGGCTATGGCATCGGCAATACCCTGTAGAGCGCCTTCAGGAACGCTTGCTGGTTGCTGGTTGGCAGTACCTCCAGCTGACGAGGTTGAGGCGATCTCTTTACCGGTATTAGCGGGCACTTGGCGAAGCGTTGCTGGATGTTGTGTGTTCTCAGCCGTCTCGGCAGCGCCGCCCCTACGTTTAGAAACCCGTGTAAGATATGCGTTGTTGACTGCTGGCCTCTTTCCTTTTGGCGGCATTCTGGGAGGGGGTAGGTCTAGATTAATAACACATCTCGCTCTATGCGCACAGAATAATTCACAGAAAAAAAAACAGATCCAACATAGGGCGTAAACATATATAGGACTACAGAAGGAGAAAAAGAAACTTGTGAACTGGATAAACGGCACTAGTTGGGGCCGGCACAAATGCCTAACAAACGTCATGAGGTACACAAAGTGTGGAACACGATAGGTGTTTTCTTTCATAAAACACAACGCAAAACATGATTGGCACAAAGACAGCCTTTCATGCAAATGTGCCGTAGCAATAAGCAATTCTTATTATGTCGACTGCTCGTGTTGGATCTGTTTTAGTGCATAAAGCAATGCGCCCCGATAGCGGCGGTAGAGAGCCTTGTGTCCCTGCTTGTTAAGGTAAATTCCATCACGAACATAGATGTCCCTCGTGGGCTGGTTGAGCCCTCGATGGCGCCAAAATTTTACAACACTAGAACCTGCCAACGTCTCCTGCAGGCACTTGTTTAGCTTTTGACTCCCCGATTGTAATTCGGAAAGGGGGATTCCGGCATGGATTCACTTGGCATATAACCGTGAATTTGTGGTGGATCTCATGGCGCAACACGTCCACGAATGCAGTGATTGTTTCACCTAGTATCTCAGGGTCTGCCGAGGGGTCGCAGAGATCGTTAGACCCTATCCCCAGGACTAAAATGTCTGGTTTTATGGCTCTTGTAGCGCTGAGGTCGTAGCGCATTAGTCTTTCAACTGTGCGACCACCGTTCCCTCTCAGCTTGACCAGGCATGAGTTCTCTAAATCAAAGTGCTCGTTGAACGAGCTGCTCCCAGTATTATTTTTTAGAAAAGCTTTCATCCTTCGTACAAACGAGTGGCCGAGTATCAATGACCTTGGGAGAGAACGCTCTGCCAGGTCGCGACAATCTTTCCCTTCCATACTAAAAACAGAAAAAGGGGATGGTTATACTTAACTTTTTTCGGGGGTTGAATCACTCGACTTTAGTGTAGCTGGTTAAGAGCTTGTTCTCCTGATGTGCGCTTGCAGCAAAAGAGGCCTTTCACAGGGCCTCGTCTTGTTAAGTACGTACCGGTAGATCTAATGTCCCGGATAACGGAAATCCCTCTGCCGGGAGCTGGGACTGATATGAATCAAGCAGCATAAATTCATTTATTATGGTAATAAATTTCCTTTTTTTCCGTAATTCGAATTGTTAAGTTAACAACTAAAACATTGCAAAATATATCAATGTAACAATGAAATTGTATTTAATTTGTAGTAGTCCTGAAAAGTGTACATACAATAAATTTACTCGTGTACCGCTATTAATTAACGTCTTTCGCCTTACTGCAGTAATGATTGCAACTACGTTATTCAACGATTGCTGAATTATAGAACGATAAAAATACTCTTATTACAACAATTTCTAAGTAGTGTATACAACATGAGCGGCAGTGTTGCTCACTATTTACAAACTCGAGGCGCAGCCGAGAGTTTGTGAATAGTGATTCAACACTTACGGCTTAAAAACACTTTTTATGTAGACCTTTTTTTATTACACTAAACTTGGGATTTTGGTATATTTTAACCGAGAAGATTGGATGTAAACGTGGTAGTCGTGTTGCATCAGATATACAGACATTCACTAAACATTAATTTTCTCAAGTTGTATGTTCTCCATGCAGTATTAGTGAGTGTTTTTATTGGTCGCCCCAATAGGACTAAGGTGTGTCCATCTAAATCATGAAACCAGTTGACTTAATGTTTTAATTGTTGTAATGAAAAAAACCAATTAAGCTGTTACCAAATGTTTGAAGACTTGCAATTATTAGTTTGTAGGCCCCCCCCCCCCCAAAAAATTAATAAAGAATGAAAAATTACGAATGAATAGAAAAAGCAATCATCGAAAATATATATATAATATATTCATGCTGTATTGCCCACATCTTGAGTAATCGTACTCTGGTTCAAGGGATCATAGTGAACGACTGTGCCCTTGGGATTCTAAGAAGAAGAAGAAGAAGAAGAGAAATGTTATTATAACTTAAGCAGCTCTGTTAAGAAGAAACATGCAGAAGCATAATCCCAGTGATGTTATAGAAATATGGATCTACCAACTTTCTATCGCAAATGGCATTATCTGATTGGCTACGCTACTCGCTACCTATTTAACAAATTGACGCTCCCGCTTTTTTGCGTTTTTGAAGTGCCTGTGAGGAGGATAACATCAAAGTTTTGAACGACTAGTAGATTCATAAAAAGCATCATGATTTGCTCTTGACTTTCTTTTTGGCAAAATCACGGGATAGAATCCTGAGCTCACAATCTAATTGTTAAATATAATGAAGTAATGTAGGGTTCTCGCTCAGGGAATCTTTACATGTCAAACGTAAATCACGACAGATTTATCGGAATGAAGACGGGCCGCTCATCACTTGGTGTATATTTTTTGGCATAATCAGTAAATTCGCGCAATCTTAATCAAGGTACAAAGAGTTCACCCGTAACTCAATGGACACACACTCGTGCTCCATAAGATGACTTTTTGCAATTGATCCTTCAGGCTTTTTTTCCCTTACCTTGAAGAGCAATTTGAATTTTTTTGGTGCTGCAGTAATTGTAACCATTCCTTGCTCTGCAAGTGTAGTTACCAAGATTTCCGTCCGTCAAGGCACCAAGCTCTAATGTGCAATTCATAAGTCTAGCTGGTGGCCATCCAGCCCGGCATTGCCTTCCAATTCGTTTATCTTGTGGATCAAACCATTCAATTATATATGGTCTTGTTCTTGGATTCTTCGCCAGTGCATTAGTCTGCCACGCAGTGGCCGTCAAATTAGTGGCTGCGCCAATCGACAGTTTGTTGGATGGCGGAGTTGACGAGACATTAATCTGAGGTTCACCTGTTTGACGCGAAAGAGGTAAAACACTTGAAATAGCTTGATTTCCGTATATTTGAAGCATTGCATGAGTTTTACTTTTTGGTTTTTAAATATCTGGAGCGAGCTAGAAACTGAGTTGTAGACGAGAATCCACAGGACAGGACAAACTTGGAAAAAAAGGACGAGACCATATATTCCACAATAGATAGATAGATAGATAGACTAGATAAGAGAGATAGATAGATAGATTAGATAGACTAGATTAGATCGAATAGATAGAAAGATAGATAGATA
>JAHPZR010012570.1:0-31470 GCA_019787425.1 Platygyra sinensis | reverse complement strand
ACGTAAGTCGTTTCATAGCAGCACTCTGCTGAGTAAGCATGTTGCTTGTGCACCAATGAAAACCAGTCTACGTAAGTCGTTCATAGCAGCACTCTGCTGAGTCTAAGCATGTTGCTTGTGCGCCAATGAAAACCAGTCTACGTAAGTCGTTTCATAGCAGCACTCTGCTGAGTCTAAGCATGTTGCTTGTGCACCAATGAAAACCAGTCTTTGTGACAAATAATAACTAAAAGGACAGGAGTACCAATTATTGTTGAACAATCGACGTGTTAAAATAGACGGAATACTCTTACACGTTACAACTTGAAGGCTTGAAGGCAAGCATCCCATTGTCGAGTGAAAAAGGAGGTAAGTTTTCTTCTCATTGAAGCGTTTTAATTAGATATTCGAATAAAATCAGCCTGTTAATTTATATGTTGCTAAAAACAGAATGCTGTGGTTCGTTTCCTTACGCATTTCAGGGGGTTTTCGTTTTTAGAGCCAACCCTCTTTACACCAAAGTTTCGTTTGTCTTGTTAGCCAGGAATTTACTTCATTACATGGCTGAATCATCTGGAAGTCTATCTGCTTCGAATGAGAGTAACCAGGGCTCGCACGCTTAATGTAGATGCGAAAGAGATTTCATGTTAAAATTCCCCCCTCTCTCTAGAAAATTTCGCTGTTCCTAACAGACATTGCTTTTTTCTGACCTAATGCTTTTTCGCCAACCTGCTGATGAAAGGGGAACGGTTATGGATATTTTTTTGTTAAAACTTGCGTCGGCGTTAACGGTAAGATGACTCAGAAAGTTACCATTTTGAAAGGTATCAAATTGCAAGATTTTAGAGAGAGGTGAAAATTGCACCTTAGTTGCTTCTATGTAGTAGTGTTTCTTTTAATTCTATTTAACACATGAAAGCTAAAGTTGATGGAGCTGATGTGTTGAATCTTCTGCTGCAGTATTGTTAAAGATATATCCATCGATATGCAAGTATTTGAAAGACGTTCCTCAGGTACTTCTTTTCACCGAGTTATTGCTGGTAATCGATAGGAAAATACTTATGTCGATAGTTCTTGCTGATTTCGAATTAGGCCAAGACAGACAAGCTGCTGTTGTGTCTTTTTAGTGGATGTTCCTAAAATGGCCAAACATCGTAAAGTTCTATGGAAGCACTAAGCCAGCACAGAAAAAACAACTTTTGAAAACCCAATTATTTTATGGTTTTTTGAGAACTTCATTAACTGCTCTCAGTATCCATCTTGGAGAAATGTTTATTCGGACTTGCCCATTATAGATATTTTCCATCAATTAAAGGCTATTCCCACTCCAAAAGGGGTCACCACCTTATCGTGGTGGGGTGGTTTGTGTGTCTCAATGACCCCTAGAGCTATGTCGGCTGGAGTCTTGTACTCCTGGTAGGGTCACCCATGCCGAACAGGTCGAAGGGTAGAGACCAGACGAAGTGTGATCCCCTGGTCCTCCAGGTTGGGGGTTGAGCTACAGGCCAATCACCTGTTCTCGGAAAAAAACAACGGATTACAGAAACCGCAACTCATCAGATTCGAATCAATGATGGCGAAGCCGTGGCTGCTGACGGACAACCAGCCGGAAGCACCAGGACGTCACTGGGTAAAAGCCTACGGGAAGCTCAGCGACCGATGAGGTCAATGGCGACGCCAAAGTCAGTTACCCGGATTGGGTGCTGGAATGTACGCACGATGTATATAGCAGGTAAAGCCACACAGGTGGCGAGAGAGATGGATAGATACCAACTAGACGTGCTGGGGATCAGCGAGACAAGATGGACAGGGGCTGGACGGGTCACTCTCGCTAACGGCAGCACCTTGTTGTACGCTGGAGAGGAGGAAGGACACCAAAAAGGTGTGGCATTGATGATATCACAGGAGGCGCAGAGAAGCTTAATGGAATGGATGCCTGTAAGCAGCAGAGTGATCAGCGCAAGGTTCTATTCACGATTTAAGAAGATCACCATCATCCAAGCGTATGCGCCAACAAACGATGCCACACCAGAAGAGAAAGATGACTTTTATCACCAATTACAGACAACAACGGACAGGTGCAACAAAAATGACATTGTGATCGTCATGGGTGATATGAATGCAAAGGTGGGAGACGATAACAGCGAGATGGAGGAGGTTATAGGGAGACACGGGTTAGGGAGCAGGAACGATAATGGAGAGAGGCTGTGCGAGTACTGCTCCATTAACGGCCTTGTCATCACCGGAACATGCTTCCCCCATAAGGACATACACAAGGCCACGTGGGTCTCCCCTGACGGGCAAACAAGGAACCAGATAGACCACATCATGATAAGGAGAACATGGAGGACGTCAGTCACTGACACTAGAGTACAGCGAGGAGCAGATGCAGCTAGTGACCACTACCTCGTAGTAACGAAACTACAGATGAAGCTCCACAAAGATCCAAATAGGAAGAAGATCAAAGCCAGGTTTGACACACAAAAGCTGGATAGTGCGATGTTTAAAGAGAGGTTCAACATCGAGTTAAGCAACAGGTTCGAAGCACTAGAGGTAGAAGAGGACGTGAATGACGACTGCAGCCAGATAGAGAAAGTGTACACAGAGACTGCAGACAAGGTGTTGGGAAGGGTGAAGAAAAGGAGCAAGCAATGGTTGAGGGATGACACATGGAGGGCAATAGAGGAAAGGAGGCAGATAGGAAATAAAATTGACAGTACCAGATCAGAGCGTGTCAAAGGAAGGCTGCGCATAGAGTACAGGCTGAAGGACAGAGAAGTGAAGCGCAGGGCAAGAGAGGACAAGAGACACTGGACAGAAGAGATCGCTAAGGAAGCTGAGAGATCTGCTGAGAAAGGACGCACAAGAGAGCTGTACCAGGCGGCAAGAAGACTAACTAATAAGAAGATGAGACAAGCCGCTGCCGTAAAGGATAAGCATGGAGAAGTAATCAAGGACAAGGAGGTGAGACTTGAGAGATGGGCGGAGCACTTTGAAGAAGTGCTTGTGAGGAAGGCGCCTTCGAACCCTGTAACAGATGTGGAGACAGAGGCAGAGGAGATGAGGGAGATGGACACAGCAGAGATCAGGGAAGATGAAGTCAGACAAGCCCTAAGGAAGACGAAAAGTGGAAAGGCACCTGGAATGGACGAAATACCCGCAGAGTTGCTGAAAGCAAGCGGCGACACAGCAGTACAAGAACTGACAAGACTATACAGGAAGATATGGAACGAAGAGAGAATACCAGAGAACTGGAAGAAAGGCATCATCGTCAAACTACCAAAGAAAGGGGACTTGAGCGAATGTAAAAACTGGAGAGGAGTGACACTGCTGCCAGTAATGAGCAAAATCATGGGCCGAATCATAATCGATCGGATCCAACGGGGAGTGGATGAGGCCCTCAGAAAGGAACAGGCGGGATTCCGTAGGAATAGGAGCACAGTGGAGCAGATCTTCGTTCTCCGCAACATCATGGAGCAGGTGAATGAGTGGAGAGCGACGCTGTACACACACTTCATTGACTTCGAGAAGGCCTTTGATTCGATCCATAGAGAAAGCTTGTGGAAGATCATGAAGTCGTACGGCATACCTGAAAAGCTGGTGAAGATGGTTAAAATCATGTATGAGGATTTTGAGTGTACGGTAATGGATGACGGGGAACAGACGAGGTGGATCAAGATCACGACGGGAGTCAAGCAAGGGTGTGTTATGTCAGGATTTCTCTTCCTCATAGCAATAGATTGGGTGATGAGAAAGACGACACACGGGCATAAGAATGGAATACGATGGAACTTCACCAGCGTATTAGAAGACCTTGACTTCGCAGACGATATTGCTCTGATCTCGTCGAAGTACGAGCATATACAGAGCAAGACGGATCGATTGGTGGAGAACGCTGGGCGTGTAGGACTGAAGCTCAATGCGGCAAAATGCAAGATGATGAGATCGAATGCAAGACGGCAGGACAGGGTCAAGATTGGAGAAGATGAAGTCGAAGAAGTGGAAGAATTCGTATACCTCGGAGCAACGGTCAGGAAAGATGGTGGTGGAACTGAAGATATTAGGAACCGACTAAATAAAGCAAGAAGGGCGTTCTATAACCTAACCAAGATATGGAGGTTACGGAGTATAGGACGCCAAACGAAGATCAAGCTGTTCAAGACGCTAGTACGCCCAGTACTACTCTACGGATGCGAGGCATGGAAAATGACAAAGGTGGAGGAAAAGAAGATGGACGCATTCCAGTTTGTGTGCCTCAGACGAATCCTCGGAATTCGGTGGCCACAGAGAGTGAGCAACGAGAGGATAGGGGATATTACAGGAATAAATAAGACCAGTGATGAGATCCGCAGGAGGCGCTGGAACTGGATCGGGCACGTCTTGAGAAAAGATGCAACCGACAACTGCAGGGTAGCGTTAGGGTGGCAACCAGAAGGGAAACGGGCAGTAGGTCGACCAAAGACCACGTGGAGACGAACCGTGGAAAATGAGCGAAAGAGTGAAGGGTGGAACAGCTGGAGAGAAGTCAAAGTCATAGCGGAAGACAGAGTGGGTTGGAAGACGAGGGTTGCGGCCTTATGCGCCTCCTGGCGCGGAGAGATCTAAGTGCTAAGTAAGTAAGTAAAGGCTATTCACAACACCACAAAATATGCACCTTACCTAAGATTTAATCACTCAGAGAAATCATAAAACCTAGTTGAAACGAATATGTGTGCTTTTGGACTAATACTTTTGCAAAATTGATCCAGTCGACTTCATTTTCACAAGGCTTTACTTGTTGAGGACTATAGCAAAGATGGCTAAATAAATATGCATAAATTAGTGTCAAATGGCCATTTTGGCAGAGGGTCCCAATAACTTGAAGAAAATAAAATAATTTGACTCATTTTTTGCCGCAATCATTCACTCACCAAACCCAACATTTGTGCCAAATCTACGAGAAATCGGCGATTTGAGCTGTTCTTTTCTGCCGGGTTTTCTAATGGACACACCCTTAATAACTAGCACCTTTAGTTATGATAATTTCCAAACGAAAGTCGTTTCATAGCAGCACTCTGCTGAGTCTAAGCATGTTGCTTGTGCACCAATGAAAACCAGTCTTTGTGACACATAATAACTAAAAGGACAGGAGTACCAATTATTGTTGAACAATCGACGTGTTAAAATAGACGGAATACTCTTACACGTTAAAACTTGAAGGCTTGAAGGCAAGTATCCCCATTGTTGAGTGGAAAAGGAGATAAGTTTTCTTCTCATTGAAGCGTTTTAATTAGATATTCGAATATTTCAGTCTGTTAATTTATATGATTCTAAAACAGTATGCTGTGGTTAGTTTCCTTACGCATTTCAGGGGGTTTTCGTTTTTCAAAATAGCCCTCTTTACTTTGGTCAGCAAAGCTTCGTTTGTCTTGTTAGCCAGGAATTTACCTCATTACATGGCTGAATCCTCACGAAGTCTATTTGCTTCGCATGAAAGTAACCAGGGTACGCATGCTGCATGTGGATACGAAAGAGCTTTCATGTTAATACTCCCGCTCTCTCTCTCTGGAAAATTTTACTGTTCCTAACAGACATTGCTTTTTTTCTGCCCTAATGCTTTTTCGACAACCTGTTAATGAAAGGGGAACGGTCATGGATATTTTTTGTTAAAACTTGCGTCGACGTTAACGGTAAGATGACTAAGAAAGGTAACATTTTAACTCCACAGGAAAAGCAAGTTTGAAACCCAATTATTTTATGGCTTTTTTGAGAATTCAGTAATTGCTCTCAATATCCATCCTGAAGAATTGTCTTTTCGGACTTGCCATTACAGATATTTTCCATCAATTAAAGGCTATTTACAACACCGCAAAATATGCACCTTACCTAAGTTGCAGCCACTCAGAGAAATCAAAATGCCCAGTTGAAATGAATATCTGTGCTTTCATACTAATTCTTGTACAAAATGATCCAGTCGATTTCATTTTCACAAGGCTTTACTCGTTGCAGAAGACTATGCCAAAGATGGGTAAAGAAATATGCATAAATTTCTGTCAAATGGCCATTTTAGCAGAGGGTCCCAATAACTTGAAGGAGATAAAATATTTCGACCCATTTTTTTTTTTCTTTTTGCGAGAATCAATCAGTCACTAAACCCAACATTTATGCTAAGTTTAAGACGAATCGGTGATTTGAGCTGTATGGTGCTGCAGGGTTTTCTCATGGACATAGTCTCAATAACTAGCACCTTTAATTATGATAATTTCCAAACGAAAATCGTTTCATAGCAGCACGCCGCTGAGGTTGTGTATGTTGCTTGTGTATCAGCTAAATCTAGTCTTCGTGACACATAATAACTAAAAGGACAGAATTACCAATTATTGTTGAACAAACGACTTATTGAAATAGACGGGATACTGTTACAACTTGAAGGCTGCACCTAAACGCAAGCGGCCCCTTTGTTGCGTGAAAAAGGAACAGGTACGTTTTCTTCTCATTGAAGCGTTTTAATCAGTGGTTTAAATGTATTAGTCTGTTAATTTATCTGATCGTAGAAATGTACACTATGGTTAGTTTTCTTGGGCATTTCGGTGGGTCCTCCTTTTTCTATCAAACCTCTTGTCTCTGGTCGTTAACGCCTCGTCGACGTCTTGTTAGCCAGGAATTTATTTCATTACATGGCTGGGGCATGTAGAAGCCTATTTGCTTCTCATGAAAGTAAACAGTGTTCGCGTGCTGAATGTGGATGCGAAAGAGCTTTCCTGTTGATCTTAATTCTCCGGCTCTCGAGAATATTTCGCTGTTCGGAACAAACATTGCAGTTTTCTGCTCAAATGCTTTGAAAAGTTGAAGATCCCAATGCACACAACTTTGTTATAAAGGAACGATAGTGATATATGCCTTGTCGAACCTTTGAGCAAAACTCGCAATTTTCACTCGTTAAAGGAAACGTTATTCAGTTGATTTATTCTGCTTATTATACCAAGAATACAGACACGCCATAAATAGTGAAATAACATTATCCTAAACTAACACTTATAATTCACAATTTTGCTTTTTGAAATTTTGCCGCGAAATGATGAATTTCAATTCGCTTTCATCTAAAATCTCTGATCATCTTCCTCAATTCCTGATTGTAGATAATTTCAATGTGAACTATAAAGTTCTAAATTATTACAAAAGTGACTTTTCCAAATTTGATGAAGAGAAATTTATCAATGATTTCTCACTGCTGAACTGGAATAACATCTCAAGTGACTATATGGATGCCAACACTAAATTTGAAATCTTCTATGATCAGATATCTCAATTTATAAATTCCCATACACCACGTTGAAAGCTTTCCAAACGTGAAATTAAGGTAGGATCCCACCCCAAATGTGACCATTTTGGGGAAAAAATATTTTATGATAGCAAGATAGACCTCACTCCTATCTTTGTTAAAAAAAAAAATGGAAAAAATACTGTTTCTACGGGAAGTTATGGACAAAATAGTGTTTTCTTCACTAATTGCTGTGAATGAAATCTTAACAAGTCACTGTGACAATCTGTCAACACATCATGATCATCTTACTTATACATACCATCCCTCTTTAGACACGCAATTTCGTCACCGCCAGACCAGGCAACAATACTTTCGCGCTGTTGCCATGTGTTCGAGAAAAAAGCGAAAGCGATCTAGCTGTCCTTTTGCGCCTAAAAGAATGGTAAAAAGAAAAAACAAGGAAATTGTTTTGACAAGGATTGGGTTTACAAACACGCCGCTAGCGACAAAGCGGGGTCTTACTATAAGCAGCAGGAGTTCGAGGAAGGACAGGATTTGGAGGACGCGGCGATAGATGGTTTCCTCAAGCCATATGAAGCTTTTATCAAAGACTGTGCAAGGCAGCGATGACGACGACGAGGTAAACGAGTCCGAGGTATTCGACGGCAAGCATTACTTCGCTGGGAGTTTCTGTTTCACTTGAGTCAGTGGTAGTTGCGTGATTCCCTCCCTTGCGCGTTCGGCTTCGCATCTTATTCCTGGTGGTATTTTCCCGGTTACCTTTTCCCCCTTTTTGTTTCTTTAGGGATTTCTAACGTTGTTTTCATAATAGCCTATTCATAATACAAATTACCAGTCAGAGAAATGAAATTCCGGAAACTGGCTTCAAAAATTTCTACAGTAACAACTTACCTTCGGAGCGAGCGACCAACAGCGATGTCTGGTGGAACTGAAATGTACTGTCAAATTCCCGCGCGGAACAGTATTTCACATCTTGTCTGGTCAGCATTTGAGCGTTATTGTTGTGAAGTAAGCTGAGCCGCTTGTTTGTAAACCCCAGGTAATTATTTTCACGCCTTGTTGTCTTAATCTCATTCAACTGGAAGAACGTCTCTGAAACTGTTTTGCTCTTTTTCTCGAAACTATATTTTTAAGAAAATGGGCGCATGTTTTAAGTTCGCGTGTAGCGAATTTTCAACCGTTTTAGCTGAAATTTGGGGAGAATGTTGCTATATAATGTAGCTCAAAAAGCCGTTTCGGCGTTTTCGGTTTTTCTCATTCTTTCTAGAGTCATAAACAAATGAAGGAACAGGAGCGATATTTTTTCAAACCCTGAAGTTTAACCGGGCGTAAAAAACAAACCAGGGGCCCGTTTCTCGAAAGCCCCGGAAACTTTTCGGGCCCGTAAAGCCATAGCAAAATCTGGAACCTTACGATTACAAAGCTGTTTTATTCACATAGTCTCAATGTGAACAGAGGCTCTCTTCATACAAGAAGTTTCAGGCGTATACACTTCTCCGTTTTTAGATACAGATGAGCTGAAAATGGCTTTACGGGCCCGAAAACTTTTCGGGGCTTTCGAGAAACGGGCCCCAGGAGAGATATCAAAATTCGCCCGGCCGGTTTTGAGACAAAGGTGAACTCGGCGCAATGTTTGTCGCTTCCTTTTGATCACTTCCGACTGCACAGAAACTGAATATTGCAAGCCATGTACTTTTGCAAAACGATCGCTATGTTTAAAGGCATTTATCTTTTTTCTTTCAATAAATACGGTATGGTAACCTTCATTTATTAAGCTTTAAGAAAATATATAGTTTGTCAGGGATTTTTATTTAAAGTGTCGCCTTAAAACGATGCGAACACAAAGCGGTCATTTGGGGTGGGATGCTACCTTAAGGTATCCTCTAAGCCCTGGATTACTTAACCTATTCTTGCCAAAATTCGATATAGAGATAAGCCCCATTCCAAAATCATTAGTTGTAAACATTCAAATCCAAATTTGATATAACTTGATAACAAATTCAGGAATGGTATTGTCAAAGATGTTAAAGCAAGCAAATCTGATTATTTCAAAAATTACTTTTTGTGTAATAAGAATAATATAAAAAAATCTGGTCTGGAATCAGATCAATCATCAACATTAATAAAGTTAAAGCTGATTACATTCCCAGCATTTTAGAAAGTAGAAAAACTGTCGACAATCCCTGTGCTATTGCTAACATTTTTAATAATTTCTTTGTTAATGTGGTTTAAAACACTGACAAAGACATTCCGTGTGGGAACTGTTGTCCAACCTCTTTTCTGAAGGGCAATTTTCCCGACCCAATGTTTTTCTCCCCTGTTACTTCAGTTAAAGTTGATTCATACATCTCTCAAATGGACAATAAGAAATCCATTGGTCCTTATAGTATTCCAGTCCCATTGCATATTTCCCCTCTTATTTCATCTCTAATTAATGATTTTTTTCTTTGTGGTGTTTTTCCCAGTAAACTTAAACTGGCAAAAGTTACCCCAGTTTTTAAGAAAGGCTCTAGGCAAGACAAAGATAACTATAGGCCAATATCAGTTCTATCTATTTTTAGTAAAATTTTTGAAAAGGCTAAGTTTAAGCGCCTTTATGGCTATCTTGAATCCTGTAACATTCTTTACCCACTTCAATTTGGCTTAAGGCAAAAGTTCTCGACAAATCATGCACTGATCCAAATTACTGAATCAGTCCGTAACTCAATTGACAACAATGAGTTTGGCTGTGGCATTTTTATTGATCTAAAAAAGGCATTTTATACAGTTAATCATTCCATTCTTCTATCAAAACTGAATCATTACGGAGTGAGAGGTAAAGCCTATATGACTGGTTTCATTCATAACTATCCAATAGGGAACAAGTTGTGTGTATAAATAGCCATAACTCTGATTCTCTCTCAATCACTTGTGGAGTATCTCAGGGATCCATTCTTGGACCTGTGTTGTTTTTGCTATATATAAATGATTTACCGAACACCTCGAAACTGCTCAGTTTTCACTTATTTGCTGATGACACTAATATATCTTTTTCACATAAAAACTTTAATGATCCTGAACTAATCATGCCTAAATCAAGAGCTCCATGCAGTGGCTGAGTGGATGAAATCTAACGGACTAGCCTTCAGTATTTCGAAAAGTAATTTTGTTCTTTTTCATTCTAAGAGACTAAAACCATACAAGTCATTAAATCTAAAAATTGATGGTGTCAACATCCAAGAAGTTTCCACGGCCAAATTCACTTTTAATTAAACTTGATTTGGAAAAATCATGTTAATGAACTCTGCTTAAAACTATCGAAGACTGTAGGTATATTTTCCAATTAAGGTACTATGTTAATGTTGATATACTTATTATGCTTTACTATTCCCTTATTTACCCCTTTCTTACTTATGGTATTCAAGTTTGGGGTCTCACTTACCCAACCTACCTAAAACCCGTAACTACGCGAAAACGAGTTGTAAGAATAATGACTTTTTCCGACCCTAAATCTCATTCTGAGCCATTGCAGAAGTCTCTCAAACTCCTAAAATTCTCTGATATAATTCATCTTGAAATTCTTTTGTTTCTTTTGTTTATCAGTGGTACCATAAACTAAGCCCCTGTTGTTTTGTTAATTATTTCAACCCAATATCTTCAATTCATTCCTATAATACACGTCAATCACAGATTGATAATCTGTTTCTTAAATCTGTTCATACCAAGCAATTCGACATTCGTTCTCTCAGTCACACTGGTCCAAAACTTTGGAATTCTTTATCTATTGATGTTAAGAAAATCAAGCCGTTTTCCAGTTTTCGTCAACATATCAAGAATTCTGTGATTGATGGTTACAATACAATTATTGATTCCTAATGTTTTACGATTATCTTTAGCTATTTTGTATCTAAATTCTCTCTACTCATATTCTTGTTTTGGGTCACCTACTCGGTTAGTTCCACGAACTATTTACTAGATGTCCCAAACTCTACAAATGAACCTACAATTGACATTTTCTTTCCCTTCCCAATCTCTCTAGTTTTTTTTTATTTCAAAGCACTAATCTGTATTAATTATAATTATTGTGTGAGTTTAAATAAAATTTGATTTGACTTGACTTGGCAATAAATCGTAAAGTTCTATGGAAGTAATAAACCAGCAGAGAAAAAGAAACAACTTTTAAAGTCCCAATTATTTTATGGCTCTTTCAAGAACTTCATTAATTCCTCTCAGTATCCATCTTGAAGTGATGTTTATTCGGACTTGCCCATTACAAATATTTGCCATCAAATAACACTATTCACAACACCACAAAATATGTACCTTACCTAAGATGAAGCCACTCAGAGAAATCAAAATGCCCAATTAAAATGAATATCTGCGCTTTTAGACTAATACTTGTACAAAATGATCCAGTCGATTTCATTTTCACAACGCTTTACTTATTGAAGACTATACCAAGGATGGCTAAAGAAATATGCATTAATTTCTGTCAAATGCCCATTTTAGCAGAGAGTCCAAATAACTTGAAGGAAGTAAAATATTTTGACCTATTTTTTTGCCACAATCATTCACTCACCAAACCCAACATTTGTGCCAAGTTTATGAGAAATCGGTGATTTGAGCTGTATGGTTCTGTATGGTTCTGTATGGTTCTGTATGGTTCTGTATGGTTCTGTATGGTTCTGTATGGTTCTGTATGGTTCTGTATGGTTTTTTCATGGCCACACTCTTATAACTAGCAGATTTAGTTATGATAATTTCCAAACGAAAGTCGTTTCATAGCAGCACTACCCTGAGTTTGCGTATGTTGCTTGTGTACCAGTGAAAACCAGTCTTTGTGACACATAATAACTAAAAGGACAGGAGTATCAATTATTGTTGAGCAAACGACTTGTCAAAATAGACGGGATACCGTTACACGTTAAAACTTAAAGGCTGCACCTAAACGCAAGCATACCCCGGCTTTGTTGGGTGAAAAAAGGAGCAGGTAGGGTTTCTTCTCATAAAAGCGCATTAGTCAGTAATTTGAATATCTCGGTCTCTTAATTTATCTGATTGCAGAAATGTACACTGTGGTTATTTTCCTTGGGCAGTTCAGTGGGTTCCCGTTTTTTTTTTAATCAAAGCCTGCTCACACTGGTAATTTAAGCATCGTCGGCGTCTTGTAAGCAAAGACTTTTTTTTAATTTCATTACATGGCAGAATCATGTGGAAGGCTATTTGCTTCTCATGAAAGTAAACAGGGTTCGCATGCTGAATGTGGATGCGAAAGAGCTTTCCAGTTGATCTTAATTCTTTCTCTCGAGAATATTTCCCTGCTCGAAACAGACATTGCGGTTCCTTTGAAAGGTTAAAGACCCCAACATAAACAACTTTCTTGAAACGAAACGATACAGAAATTTAAGAGGTATGTTTTCTGTCGGCTTTCAAAAAGAAATCTTTAACTTATAGCAGCAGTGATGGCTCTCCTTGGATTTTGAGCTTCATTTTGAGAAACGTTTTCGACAACTTGTCGAAAGTTAAGATGACTCAAAAAGGGACATTTTCAAAGGTATAAAAATCAGAGATTTTGAAGAGAGGCGAAAATTGCGTCTAAGCTGCCTTTATGTAGTAGTTGTTTCTTCTTTCAATGCTATTTAACACTTAAAAACTAAAGCTGATGGAGCTTGTGTGTTTAATCTTCTACTGCAATATTGATATCGATCGATATGCATGTATTTGAAAGAAGTGCCTCAGGTGCTTCTTTTTACCGAGTTATTACTGGTAATCGACAGGAAAATACTTACGTTGGTATTTCTTGCTGATTTCGAATTACGCCAAGACAGAGAAACAGCTTTTGTGTCTTTTTTTGTGGATGTTCATGAAATGGCCATGAATCGTCAAGTCCTATCAGTAGAAGCACGAAGTCCCCAGTTATATTATGGCTTTTTTCGGAACTTCATTGATTGCTCTCAGCCAGCAACTGGTCCCAAATTACTTTCTTTATCTTCGCAAATGTCTTGACGTCCATCTCCGAGAGATTTTGGTCCAATTTTGACTTAATAACTCTCCCGAGCGGGGGGAGAGAGGGGGGAGGGTGGGAATATAGCAAAAAGAGTGAGAAAATGGCCTGTAACTAGCTAATGACGAGATCATCCCACTACCCAAATGTGGTTAAAATCGGAGGTAACGACAATTTCTGACACGCTTTCAAGTTATGGGATCAAATTTGACCCCATACATGGCATCTGGTGACAATGTGTTTTACCCAATTGCTTTTATATTTGGAAGTCTTTGGCAATATCATTAACATATAGAAATTACTGAAGCAAGAGAAAACTTTTGAGAGAGAACACTCTTCTTTAGAAAACGTACTTTAAATATTTTAACAACAACCAAGTCAGTCATTTGTTTTTAACCCGTGAACTTAGATCTCAGAATTAATGTTTGCACTCGCTGCTTCCCCAATCAAAAACTGACTTTGCTCTATTTCTCTTTTTAATAGCTGGATATATTTAAAATTTTCAAATTACGATGAATTAAACTTCTTTTGTCATGATCAGAGCTTGATAAAATATATGTCTTGTTAACGTACATCATGAAAAAGTTTAATTCATCGATTACCAGGCACAGTACATATTTTCTTCGGCAGTTTTTGTCCTCAACTTTCTTCGCAATTGTTTTGCAGAAGCCTTTCACCGTCGAAGTCCCGAATGGCGTGCTTTTTCGTCGTCATATTCGTCTTGCTAAGTTGTACTTCTGGTAGCCCAGCTTATAAAAACCACCAGCAAACCAAGGAGTCCTAGTTTTCACCTAAAAGGGTGTGTATCGATATCTTTTGTTTATTCCTAGGGCTTGCCCTTAATTACTCTTGATCGTGAATATATTTAAGCCCAAAATGTCATTCTTTCCAACGAGGTCGAGGATTTCACTGCTGACACCGGCGAGGCTGGGGAAGAATACAACGACAAGATTGAGACGGACCCAAACAAGCGAACGGAGTTGTTTGAAGTTCCCGGCGTTCGTCCTGGTGTGGATCGCAGTGACACCTTGCATGGTTTCAAACAAGTAAGTTTCAGTTCCCGTTAATTTTTCCATCACTTTTTTAACACCATAATTTTAGCATCAACTGATAAAGAGTGGTGATAATGACTCATCAAAGTCTAAGGGTGCGTTCCTTAGGGGTGATCTGGATCAGGATCGGCGATCAAGATCTGTCTAGTTCGTAGTGCATCAAAGGAACCGATGATTCCACTCTGGTCACGGTTCCTTTGATGCACCATGTTCCAGAAAGCTCTTGGATCATGATCCAGATCAACTCAGAGGAACACGGTTTAAGTCTTGGAAGTGTTGGAAATTGTTGGAAGCCACCTAAACCCCGCCTGGCAAGCCATACGCTTTGGAAAAGGTTTCTTTCCTCTTTGATCCGACCACCCCGTTTTTGATGCTCTATAAAGCACTGATTTTGTAAGTAAGTAGGTCAAATGATCGAGAGTAATCATAGAAATCACATTGTCTCTTAGTTCGTAGAAGTTTTCATTTTAAGTTGTTTCAGGACTGTTTTGTTGTGCGTTAATTAATAAGTAAGATAAAAAATAATCTTTTTATCTTCCAGGTTTGCCCTAATGATACTCAGTTCAGGCCGTGTTTTGCTAAATAACTGTTTGGTCTGGGGATCGAGAGTGAGGTTCTATAAAATCGGGGAACAACCTTTTCTCCGTTTACTGGAGGGTTAAGAGGAAGTGAAAAACAGTTATGGAGAAGAGGGAGTTTTTTAAAAGCTGGCCGCTTAGGTGGCCACTTAATAGAGGTTCGACTGCAATCAAAATTTTATTCCCGTCCACTTATTTAAATGTCCCCACATCCCTGTTAAATCCTCATCTTCGTTCAATGTCTTCACAACAAGTTATCTCTGAGCATAGCTATAGGCAATGAATCATTTAATATTTCAACTGTATATTTTTATTCAATATATATTTCTTTCAGCAATCAATGCTGTCGACAAAGGATGTTGAAAATTTGCCTGATGGAGAAAAACGTTTTTTTTGCCCTTGCTGGTTGCCACATTGCTGTCTTGGGTGAAAGCAATATTTTTAAAGGTAAATCAAATATCTATACAGAATAATTAATCAAACACCCTCACCGGGCCCCGACAATCTAAAGCTGGGTTGTTAGGGTCGGGCCGCCCCGTTCATCTGAATCACCTTCGTTCTTTCTCCGTAGGAAATTTCAAGACCTTAATTTAAAGTAGCTTGGTCAGTATATAATATACATAGACAAGAGACTATAGAGACTACCCTCATAGTCTCTTGACATAGACAATGGTCTCTATTTGGCGCGAAAATATGCTCGGATATTTTTTCACGCTCTTTGTCTGTTCCGATAGCTTGGCTCGGGAAAACTGTGAGCTCTGAGAAACAGAGAATGTTCAAGGAAAAATATCCCAGCATCTTTTCGCGTTCAATGAAGGCTATTGTATCCTTCAAATTTTTTTTGCAACACGCACTGGTTTGAAACACGGATATAGGGCAACATTTGGTCACGTGACGCTTTAAAATAATTGCGCGCGAGCGAAAATAGTTGATGGATTATAGGCTCGGACCAGTTTGTCCGCGGACATTATCTGTTTTACCAGAAGCGGACTATTTTCTGAGAAACAAATGGAATTAAAATCTGTATAACCACAGTAACAAACCGATGAGAGTGCCGGATCTTAAGTAGACGTGGATCAGTAGAAATTTTAGAATGCAAACTATAGACGACACACTGATCCCAACGGCGGATATGACCAAAATGGAAAAAAACGGAATGAAAGACTAAATTATTTTACAAAATTGCCCTATATTTCGGTTTGCAATACAAACCTTTCTCAGCCGGCTGAGTGGGAAAAAATTATGTGAAAAGAAAACCGTTACAAAGACAAATAAAAATACGTGACAACGATGGGTCGGCTATGAGTAAATAAGTGTCAGATGTGTCACTGGCGTGCTTCATTTCTTCTGTTTATGCCAAGCGGATGTAATGTTTTGGCTTTGTTTCTTAAAAAAAAGCCTCTCGAGCCTTTCTTACTGAGTCACGTTTGCGGCTGCGTATGAGTTCAATCGGGATGAGGCTGACGTCGTTAATAGAATGGCCAGCTTGGTTAAAGTGTGGTGATAAACTTTATTTTTGGTGATTCAGGATAGAACGTCGTTGTTCCCCAAAGCGCTCACTGAGTTGGCGCTTAGTTTCTCCGATGTATTGAAGGTTGCACAGTTTTAACATTCCATCAGGTATATCAGATTTTTTGAGTGGCAAGATATGGAGTCGGTGATATTTCGAGTTTCGTTAGTTGTAAAAAAGGTATAGTTTGTTTGACCCTCTCTGAGAAAAGAACAAGTGAGGCATTGTGGGTGGTTGCATTGTTTAGTTCCTGCAGGTTGTTGGCTGGAGGAATTTTCGTGTCGAATGGACTAATACATCACGTAGGCTTGCGTTACGTAAGTTATAACTGGTGGGTTAGGGAAAGCTTTTTTTGCAGTGGGCAGTGGATTGAAGCAGAGTGGCATACTTCTTAAAGGAGCAGTGTCACGCGGATTTTGCTGTTTTAGGTCAATGCTGTGCTAAAATCATTACTTTGAGGCTTTAATCATTAACAAAATGCCCCTGTAAAGCTTTGACGAACATATCAAATGAATTTTACCAGAGAGGGCTAACCATAATAAATTTCTTGAGGATTTTTGGAACACGTAGCATCAAAACTCGAAAAAATTGGCCAATTTTTCCAAGTTTGAATCCATTTCCATCCATGCCATCCGTAGCGACAGGCGATAGGAAACAGTTTCAGTACCTTCAAATAGTCTTCAATATCAAAACTAGGTCATTAGTTTTGGAATTCAGTTGATGCGAAGACACATTCTAGCTTTTTATAAAGTTGCCAAATAGTGCAACAATGCCCCTTTAACAACAGATGATATACTAGGAAGTGCAGGGTTGAAGGATGTGACAAAGTCTTGGCGAATTTCTGTTCTTGCTAACCTCGTTCCCAGGGTCTCTCATCTTACCGCCCCCTGGGGTGAGCGAGGAGAGACCGCGCTCACCCCAGGGGAGTGTAAGATGAGGTTGCGCGATTGGCATCTCTTTGTAGTGAGGTGCGGCTCAAAGATACTTTACGAAGCGCAGGGTTGAAGGATGTTACAGAGGGTGTTCGGTCAGTCTTGGCGGATATCTGTTCTTGCGGTTGAAGGGCTGCGTGACTTGGAATTGAGCGAACGCGATTGGCATCTCTTTGTAGTGAGGTGCAGCTATAACCACGTTTGGTCAGGTACTCGATGAGTCCACGGCTTCGTTGGTCAAAGAAAGTGTCGGTAGAACATATGCAGATTCGGAGGAAGAAGCTGAATGGGATGTTTGTCTGTGGGCTTTGCATGGAGATCTGTTTGGATGTGGTTGTTGATGAGATGAACTTGGACATCTGAGAAAGGGAATGTCTGGTGCAGAGAACTGGAATACTCATGAGTGAGTTTTATGCTAGGGTGAATAGCATTCAGGTAGCCTATGAAGGTTTTTAGATGCTCCTCTCTGTGTCCAAATCATGAAAATATCATCGATGAACCTCCACCAAATGAAGGGCTTCAGTAAAGAGTTGTCAATGGCCTGTTGTTCAAATTTTCCCACGAATAAATTGGCGTACGAAGGTGCCATGCGGGCTCCCATAGCTGTTCCGTGTTTTTGCAAATAATGTTCGTTGTTGAAGGAAAAGTTGTTCATTGTTAGAATCATTCTGATGAGATCGCAAATATTTTCAGCAGGAAGTGCTTTGTCTTGGCGAGTGTTCAGAAAAAAGCGGCAGGCTATGAGCATCGAGGAAGAGATTATATCCAAGAACAAATATCCGAGCATATTTTCGCGCCAAATGCAAATTGAGACTCCTGAGGTCATTATCCTTCACATCCTTAACACAACTCTCGCAGTTTTGAAAATTGGAAAATATCACTCGGACATTCCCCAGTTTACGTTGACACATGTTTAGCCACCTGACGCATTTAGACCAATCAAGCGCGAACAAAAATATTTGATGGATTATAATTAAAAATATCAAATCAATTCAAGGAAGCCAATGGAAGCCAATAAGGCTTATGTTAATTAAGGGACTTCCTTTTGAGATATCAAGACTAAGCGATAAATGTAAGATCCTCGAGAAAAAGTAGTAGCCAAATACTAATATGTCAAATATATTCCTTCACAGGTTGACTACAAAACTGACATGGACGAGGAATGACATAAGAATAGCTTTAACGGGAGGAACTTCATAATCAATGATAGGATAAAAAGGTTTAAGGACAATAAAACAGTAAATAAAATTCAGAATGGGTATCATTTTGTTTCTTTTGTGATGTACATTTCTGTTGCTAAGTTTGAAAAACACCGCCCCAATATTTCCAGATCTATTATTGATTCAGTATACAACTGTATACTCAAGTGAATTAAGGAATGGGTCTTAGTTGTGTCTTTGGATACTTAATTGTGTTTTTCGGTATATAAATGTTTGTTTTGGATACTTAGTCGTGTTGTTGGGTACTTAATTGCGTTTTTGGATACTTAGTTGGGTTTTTGAATACTTGATTGTAGTTTTGGATACTTAGTTGTGTTTTTGGATACTTTGGTTTGGTTTTGGATACTTAGTTGTGTTTTTGGGTAGTTAGTTGGGTTTTTGGGCACTTAGTTGTGACTTTGAACACTTAGTTGTGTTTTTTGATACTTAGTTGTGGTTTTGCATACTTAATTGTGTCAATACCACGATGCAGGAAATGGTACATTTGCTGCAAGCGTGGAGACCTCTTTTGCACACCCTCTAAAAACTTGATAGAGCACCGGGGACTGGGTACAAATTAGGTAAATAAGAGACAAAAGATTCATAACATTCACTGCTTTATTGAGTGAATTACTGCTGCCCTTTTCAATAATTTTATAAAATATACAGTCTAGCAATTCCCTCTCCATGTTTCAATCCCAATCCTTCGTGTAAATAGTGTATCATTTTCTAATCCCATGACACGAATTCTTCAAATCTTTCCACCCCAATAATTCGTCTTCACATATATCAGAATCTCTGGACGGCCTTCGGTTCCTATTACCTAAAGATATCATATCCTAGCTGTGCGACAATAATTCTTGTTCGTACCACAGCCAGCCCTTCGAAGGTCACCAGCTTTTGACGACGGAACACAGTTTTTCGGTCTAAAACATTTTACAGTTGACGAATGTAATGTCCGTAACTGTCGCTGAACTCTTTCGTTTTCCATCGTCTCGCTCACGTTGCCTCCAGCGTTCAAACATGAAAGCGTCTCTGGTTCAAAGTTAAAAGGGCAAAGAAATGTGTTTAATAAAAGAGATGCACTCACATTCACGTGTCATAAAATAAAAAAGAAGTTCTATTCAAGTTTTTACAAATACAGCGTGACGCGTTGTTTGCAAATGCTACGCGCCTAACACGCAACATTCCCATTACTGATAAACGATCAGGAAATTTGAATTTGTAATGGTTTTCTTAGCCGGGAATTACCCACGGAATCTCAACACCCAAAAAGTAATGTTTTCTTTTTGTGATGGGGTAAACATGCAAACGTTTGAAGACTTTCAAGTGATGTTCGCTATCACTATATTCAGCTTGTGTTATGTTTGGGGTGGTTAGGTATTGCTGTTCCGTAAATGTCTAAGGGTGCGTTTCTTTAAGAAAATCCAAGATTGGATTCTTAAATCCGAAACAATCCGAACATGGATTTTGCGTTACTTACTAAAGAGATCAATCCAAGATCTTTCGGATCATTGGTGCGTCCACAGTGGATTCTTCGGTTGCTTTGACGCATCATGAACCGAGAGATCTTGGATTGATCTGTTTAGTAAAACAACGCAAAATCCGTTTACGGATTCTTCCGGATTTAAGAATCCAATCTTGAATTTTCTTACAGAAACGCACCCTTAAATGTCACCCGGCGTACACTCCATGATCGTTACCAAGCCCGGGTAACAATATGAAAATGGGATAAAGCTTTTCAATTCCAGATTAGTAAAATGGAATCAACTGAAGACTTGACAGGGAAAGCCCCGTTCAAACTACGCCGGAGACATTTGAAAACGCAGCAGCTTTATTTCTACGGTTAGGTCAACCGTTCACACTGATCTGTCACTTAGACGGGGGTCTCGTTTTCGTGTGGCCAGAAACCTTTTAAAAACGGAACTTTTCGAAAACGATGACGTCACGATAATCACGTGATTTTCCTGACCGAGTTTTCCTCAAACACAAATCCAAAATGACCGCAGTGATTGTTGGGTTTTAATGGAGCACAGTCACGGTTGAACGGTTTGAAAAGTTTAGCCGAAATTTCTCAATTTCGTTGTTTGTAATCCATGTCAATCTTCTCCATCCTTAACCATCCTTGTTCCTTTATGGTTTATTATTATCTCTTTGGTGTTTTTCTATCTTTGTAATGTATTATTTTTAGGTTTTCTTTAATTTAACGGTAATTTTGTCGATGCTCAAAATAACTCAAAATACCGCGACTGTGCGTGCTCCTTTAAAATTCCTCCGGCGTAGAGGTGTGGACGAGGTCTTAGTGTGAAAAGCGGTTGACGTAAGTGGCCCGAGAACAGACTTGTCAATTCCGGGCGACGAATTGATATAAAAAATAGTCATTACCTAAAATGTTTCCTTTACACAATGGACAGGTCCTCTTTGCCAGCAACCAACGATCCACACATTCACAATGAAACTCGTGATCACACGGCAGTGTACGAACAAGCTGCAATAAAATGTAAAGTACCTAGTTTTTAAAACATTTTCTCAGTTGCGTGTCTGGTTTATGCACTTGGCTTCAAAGAAAAACCCCGTGCAAGGAGATCCAACCAATCACAGACAGCAGGGCTGCAACAAGACTCTTCAACTCGTTTAAAAGTCTCTAATATTGCAATTCACAAAGCTAACTTCAAAATCAAAACTATTACAAAATTCTCGAACGTGATTGGCTATCAGCAGCTTGCTTTGAGCATTAATTGACAGTTGCACACGTCATGCTTGTAATTGGACAGTGCGCGCTGTTTCGGTGCACTTTGTCGAGTACTAAACTGCTGGGTTTTCCGGCATTCATAACAACGTTTTAAAATCGTTCAGCGCTCAATTGATGCTTTGTTCCTTTCTTGAATTTTGTCAAAGTTTTGATTAATTGGTAACAGGACATCGTGTCGTCCAATTCAGTCTGTAATCATACTTGTGATTAACAAATCGGACTCACGCTTCGCGGTCGTCCGATTTTCTTAATCACTCGTATGATTACAGACCGAATTGGACTCCACTCAGTCCTATTACCATTATCAATTTAGTTATCAGTGAGGAATACTGATACTTGTGGACTTAAAAGAGCCATCACGTTTGATTCTTTACTCTTACCTGGTTGTTATGAAACTCATCTAAACAAACTGCACACACTTCCGAATCTTTCCTTTCCTGTTCAGCATGTTTATTAGAAGAAAAATTCAAGCTTCTCGCTTTTCTCTTATATTTTCTCAACTTCAGTTTTGCTATGGCCTCGCGTGCTTCTTGTCTTAGCATTTCCTGAGCAGAGACAAAAAGAAACAGGACCTCGGTTTCAGAAAATCTAAAAAGAATTCAAAACAGTCCCGCCAACAAAGAAAAACTTTCAAATGAATTCTCACCTCTTTCTTTGACAGCCAGTAATTATGTAGAAACTGGCTAAGCTGGGCCTGCCAAGTTAAGGAAGAAAGAAAGAGAAAAGTTGTTCCTGCGTGTCTGTGTTTCAAACCTAGTAAAAAAATGCATCTTACACAACGTAGACTTTTCTCCTAGTTGTTTGGGTCATCATGCATGGCGTGACCTCTAATAACATAACAATAATAACAATAAACTGGTCAGCTTGCAGACGTTTTGTGTATTAATATCGTATTGTAAAAATTTTAACTTTCTATTTTGGTAATAAAGCTGGTTGGTTGTTGTTGTAGTGGTAACGCAATGCATCACGCCACAATCTAGACCATATTAGTAGACACCTTTATTTAAAAAAGAAAAGAAAAATCCAAGGGTAGTCCCTTCAGGGAGCTTACAAAGCATCTCACCTATCAAAGCTATTCTCTCTTAAGTGTCAAACGCAAACCAGTTTGCAACTTACCTTAAAGACTAAAAGAAAAAACATCACTGATGCGAAGAAGACTGAAGAACTAGTATACTGGGAGTTGACTTCCTAAAAATATAAAAAGAAAAGCCCCTCAATTCTTTAAACAGTATTGTTCAACCACAGGCGTCCCAAACTCACGATTCGAGGAATCGATCAAATATTAATGATTTATGTACGCGTATCGAGTGAGACGTGACCGACTTACGCGCGCGGTGTTGTGTTACACTTTGGGCCGTTGAGAATTTGAGCACTCTACAAGGCATTGTATGGAATTTAAAATAACGTAGGATAAAATCGCACAATGAAATAAAATGTTACTTTTTTGGAATAAAATTAAGTAAATGAACTCACCTTGCCTTATTTCTGTTGTCCATTTGGCCTATTTCGTCGTTTTTGGGGGGTTTTCAAGTGTTTGTCGTAGCTTTCTATACAATGCCTTGTAGAGTGCTCAAATTCTCAACGGCCCAAAGTGTAACACAACACCGCGCGCGTAAGTCGGTCACGTCTCACTCGATACGCGTACATAAATCATTAATATTTGATCGATTCCTCGAATCGTGAGTTTGGGACGCCTGTGGTTCAACTACTGCATAACACAATTGAAACTTATGATATGTTAACAAGTTAGTTAAACCTTTGGGTTTTTTTTATATTTTACAGGAATACTGAATAGTGGAAGATCATGCAAATTAAAGTTACCAGATGAGGGTAAAGTACTGATAGCATTTAAGTCACTGAAGAGAATAAAGCCAGTGATCATGTACTAGGAATAAGCAAGTTAATTACTAGAGAAGTTGAAGAAAAAGTACTCAGGAGAAAGGTCAGTGTTTTTTAACATCCATGAGGGGCATTTTTAATGCAATGTTTGTCAAAGTGGGCAAACCAAGTGTGCCATTCGGGGCTGTGGATTCAAGGTGGTCCAAGCCAAAATTGATCCTCTATGAGTAAAGTACTGTTGTTGTAAAGGTGGAGCTGCAACCATCATCAGGTGTAGAGTACGATGCAATATACTGTCACCTTTTGAGTATAGACTTTATTGGACTACAATCACATTCTTAAACATCTTTGTTACAACTGCACTGGGCAGCTAAGTGCTTCCTTTTTAATCTTTCATTATTAAAAAGGGACAAGAAAAAAGTAAAACTGTTAATGTCGAAGTTCAACATTGAATTCCTTTCCATATTTAGTTATGTTGCTGGTTAACCCTTTACCCCCTAAGGTGAACTGCAGATTTTCCTAAATCAGCAAATAAAGACACTCTGTCAGTGTACAGTATACCAATTTAAAGCCACCGATCGGCTGACATCAGCAGCTCTGAAGAATGTACATGTAGACATTTTGAGAGAAATTTATTGCTTTAAAATGCAAAAATGGTAGGTATACCACTAAACTATAGCTTATTTTGCAGCTCTCAGTGCATAGCTTCATGCGAAACAAGTCTTGCATTCCATTTGCATCCCAAAAAAGGAACTAAAAACTTGTGTGGGTGGTCAACGAAGTCTTTGATAGGAGGGGGTCACAATTTTTTTACTTCAATGAGAAGATCTTCACAAGACAATTTTTGTGGCAACAATTTATAGAAATCTGTCAAATAGTCACAAAGTTATGAAGTTGCATGCCAATTGGCACTCTTAATGGGTAAAGGGTTATTAATCATCTTTATCTAAACTTGGAAGTTCAGCTTCCCTTCGTTAACTACACAAACTGAGGCAGTATTTCCCAGTAGAACAAATGCACCACGCTATGGCATGTTCCCTTTGCCTGATGCAAAAATCTGGAGGAAACTATAAGCTGCAGGAAGTTATCAATTTACCTCAGTACTCTTTTCAGGATTTCCAAGGCAGACAACTCCTTCCCATCCACTGGGCCGACCACAGGTAGCCCATAATGTTAATGTGGACAACAACTACAGAGTATCAAGAAACCATCATCAGTTGACTTCAATTTAAACATGTCTATCCCCTTGTTTCACAACAGTTATCACTCACCTTTAATTCAACCAAAGAAGAGTTGTAGGAAATCTTTCCCTTCAGTTTTTGCTTCCCTCTACAATAAAAAGGCAAATTTCAAAATTTTTAACAACTGTACAATAGTGACAATTAATAAAAGTGGTTTCTCTAAGTTTGAGAAATGATTTATTTCGTAAGATAGAGAAAAAATTTTTATAGTCCACTAATAAGGCCCAAGGGGCAGAGGACTACCTTCATTTTTAAGACCACTTTTGGGGAGTGGGGAGTGGGGAGTGGGGAGTGGGGAGTGGGGAGTGGGGAGTGGGGAGTGGTGGGTGTTGTAATTTAACTCGTAAATCACCTGCAAAAAATGTAGACCTGGAGGTTGTTGAAGATTGGTACTTAACAACAAGTACCAATGACAAATAATTTGGTGACTGGATACCTCTAAGAATTTGCCTACTATAAAATGTATGATTTTTCTTCATTGACTGTCTTTACTTTGCTTGAGAGGATATGCAAGGGAGATAACAGAATATTTACATCTGGATTTTGTCCAAGCATGGAGACAGCCTTTTCTTGCCCACTAAGGTAGCCAATCATAGAGCAGTATTTGCTTTATCTCTCTCGTTAGTAAAGTTAGCCACATAATAAAGTGCATTACAATGAACAGTGTTCATGCTTCATATAAGGCCTCATATTAGTAAGACTTCAGTGCAAGTAAAGAAACTAAAGTAACAGACAATCTTAACTAACTTCTTAGTAACTATTTTTTTAATTTTTCATGACTTTACTTACCTTTGGAGAGCATCCTTTAATTTAGAAACATTACTTGTTCCATTTACAATAATGACAGGTCTTGAAAACATCTGAGCCAGGTCAAGCTAGAATGAAAAGAAATAAACCAGATTAAAAGTCACTAGATGCAATCTGAGAGGTTATCTGACTATCAAGACATTACTAGTAAGTTCAATGAAGGATGCCCAAAGAAATTTACAGGATTTAACAGTTCTCCGTTTTTAAAAGCTTGTACAAGTTTGTAATATTCTGCTTGTAATCCACTCAGAACTGTCTATTATTTACGAGATGAATTATTAGTAAGTAATGTATTAAACACTAAAGACTCTGTTTGTCTTGAATACAGTTCCAAACACCAAGACAGTTGGAAATACAACTCATGGCAAGAACTTTGAAGTCTTTAGAATGTGGTCAAACACATTCTTGAATGCTTGACAAGTCTTCTCATAATAAGACTGCCATTCTCGACATTTATTAAATATGTGTGTTACTCCAGAAAATATCTATACGCCTCTTGTGGAGGTTTTTTTTGGGTTTTACACCTCCCAGTCTCAGCCCATACTTCCCTTAAAAAAAGTTCTAAGAGGCTCGAGACCAAATTATCCTCTGTGGTGTGCATATGAATATTTTCTGGAATCGTACAATCATGTGTTGTTTGCCTTTGCCAGATAATAGAGGAAAAGACTTTCTTTAGAAAGAATGGCAATTGCTTATACAAACCTTTCTAAATACCCGGTGATTCAGTGTAAGGATAATTATTGCTGAGGCACCAAGGAACATTGCCTTCTTCACCTTGAACAAAACATTTTAGAAAAAAATTCCACATTGTCAATATATTTCATCCATCAAAAGATGTATACCCTTTATCCAACATACCAAGGTTATCAATATTTGGTTTTTAAATTAGGCAGCTTAAGTTTACTGGAGTAGGCAGCCGATTCTGCGAAACTTTGACAGCAAATTTGATATTTGACAAGCCCTAGTGGAACACACACAGTTGGCATAAATGTAATTTGAGAAGTAGCTTCTTTTAGGGCTTTCCACAAGTTGCTTTTTGGTGACTTCTTGTATTTTGAGCAAAGTTTTTCTTTTTTACCAACTTTTGCACTCAGAGCAATTTCTAGTTTTCTACCAATTCTGAGAAATCAGAGCAGCTTTTAGTGCTTAAGGATGCTACTACGCATCTCTAGTGTGCACGCTATACATGACGTGGCGCCTGCCATGTCATGTATTTCATG
The DNA here is from genome assembly GCA_019787425.1 of Platygyra sinensis. Classification (NCBI taxonomy): domain Eukaryota; kingdom Metazoa; phylum Cnidaria; class Anthozoa; order Scleractinia; family Merulinidae; genus Platygyra; species Platygyra sinensis. The sequence goes on along the minus strand of JAHPZR010012570.1, from coordinate 5,114 downwards.
TGCGCGCAGTGAGTCGAAACACAACAAAATATAGAGCTGATGACCTTTTGCATTAACTTGGTGTGTGAATATTTTTGTTGGATGCTCGGTGACCCCACTTTTTTTAGGCAGATCACTTCCTTTTCTGATTCTTACGTGGGATCCGTACATGGGAAGTTTTAATTATTTTTCATATACTACTCACATAGGGTCAAATTGGTACATGGATACACTGGGGCAGGTGCGTGTGACTTAGAAGCTGCATTTTTTAAGGCTTATTCTACCTAATTTAATGACATATGTAGCAAAGATCTATCAAATGGTCCCTATATATGCTGTGTTAAACACACATAACCTAGATATGATTTAACTTAAATATATGCCAATAGTAATGAATCCAGCCAGAATCGCCTCGAGTGACTGGAAATCCTGGAATTGCTATGGTCTGTGATACGCCTTATCTTCAAAATGAGATCAGTGACTGCCGATTTTTTGTACGTTTTTAATCTAATCTTATCGTTTTCTACCTAGAGTCAAAGTTTTAAAAAAAATCTGTATGTGGGAAGTTTTGGACGCGAACGTCCTTAAATTGGCTGTGCTTCCATTTTTCACAATGTTTTAGTACACAATTTATGAATTTCCTGTGAAAAAGGAACCAGATGCCCCTCCCCACTGGGGCAGATCATGGCTGCAAGAATGCAACCAGTTTGCTATAGGTCAGTGGCTTTTTCTAAAGAAAATTCAAAATGGCACACAAAGCTTCACACTCGACTGACTTAAGTGTCTCAAGAGAAGAATATTATTTTACAAGATTAATATAATACTGATGCTTAGTCTTTACTCGTACATTTTTTGGTGTTAAGTACACAAAATAACATAAAAATGCTTAGAAATCTTACTTTGTTGTACAATTGGCATATATTTGTATCATGTTAGAAAATGGACTGCGTGACTGTCACGCTGTGAAATTGAACTTTGTTCCTTTCTCTCTCGTTGCGAAATGATAAGCTGTAATCACGTGATATAAGCTTAGGATTTCACAAACCATGTGCGAGTCGACGTGTGATCTAGCGATTGTAATACTCCTTCGTGTTGGGACATTAAAAAGCAGTGAAGTGATTCGAGTCTGTTGGTCCTTTTAACGTGAATGTTATCGGGAAAATCTCTTGTGTTAGAAGCAATCGGAAGATTCCTGACAATCAGACCAAATAAAGGAACTCTAGAAAGCAACAATTTTTTTGAGTAACTGGCAACTTTTTGACAAAAACTGCAGCTTCTTCTAAAAATGGATATACCAGATTCAAGATTGCAATCTTGCAATATGACAAAATAAATGGAACTTCTGTACTACCCCTCTCCCCAAATTTCAATGATGCTAAAATGGTGCGTTTTGCTCCTCACGTGCCTCCATCATTGTTTTTTTTGGGGGGGGGAGGGGGGGAACTTATTGTTCCTATTTATTTTGTCCAAGATTGTAGAGTGCAAAAAACATAATTATGCTATTTTAGACCAAAATGGCCAAAACTTATACTCTATTTCAGACCAAAACAGCAAAAAATCCATACCCTTTGGGGCTTAACGTACACTAAGATACCTCCTAACTTAAAGATAGTACAACCCCCTCCCTCCTGTAGGGACAGCACTAGGAGCTCCTGGCAGCACTTACATTTCAACATGAGGGTTCCCCTAGCAAGCAGGTTAACCCTGGCTGGAGGGTTTACAAGCAAAATTTCACAGGCAGGATAACCCTACAACCTAAGACAACTTAATGCACGGTTACACTCAAAGGGCCTGCAAATAATTAGAAAGTTAACCCAGGTAGGCAGATTAACTGTACCTGGAGTGTTTACAAAGGGTAAAAGTTAACCCGCCTGCCACGGTAAACCTAGCACGCAGATAGGGTAACCTGCCTACTAATAAAGGCAACTGTAGCATGCAGGTTACCTGGGTAATCCTAGACAATAAGATAAAGAGGAAATGTGTGTGTGCTGGGGCAACCTGCTTGCCAGGGCAACCCTCTTTGTAAACAGGCCCTTACTTTAGCCTGGAATAGACATCCTACTACTCTATTTGGCAATATTTTCGCTATGAAACGGCATTTCTTCGACTGCTAAGCGTATCTGTCAAGCAGTGTCAAGGGAGTACTCTTGGGTCTAGTAGTACACCTTGCACCAGTTCCCCTCACTCCTGCTCCAATTCCAAGGTCTCTCAGGTTCTTAGGTCTCTAAACTTGGGTAAACAAGTAAAAACACGAAAACAGAAAACTCATGCACAAACCCTCTCTAAAACAGAACAGGACTTGGAGCCTCGGGCGTTGTAATATTCTAGAACAGGGATGTGTATCACACCAATCCAGCTTTGTGTTTCATCATTCTGAAGTTCATGATCATCCTCTTCTGGATCAGAATCTTCTGGTTCACAAGTTTCCATCTAAGACACAAAATCAGTTTATTAAAAATTATTGGTATCGCATATATTTGAGGAACGTCGACATGTTTACTTTTGCAACATATGCAACTTAACCTTGTCTAGGCATCAAGTTCAATTTGTTAAAAAGTACAATCAAATTATGTCATCCACCATCACTGTCTTTTCGCTTTAGACCGAAAAAAGCAGTTCGAAACTAATTACTTTTGAAATTTTTCTGTGTCTTTACCTCCTTCATTTCGCCCTCCACTTGTTTCATAGCACCGATTCTGGCGAACTTGCCAACCATATTCGCGAAAGAGCTGTTTTGCCCTTCTTCAGTTTGGATGATGACATCGATAAACGCCTTGTCAACTTCGCCCAAGATCAGCACAGTAAAGCAAAGGACGTGTACAAAGCAGTGCAAAAATCTGGATAACGAAACTTGTAGCGAAAACATCACATAAAACGGCAATTTAAAATCTCTGGAGACACATTTCATTCCATTTTTCTCGCCGATTAATTTGTTGTGTTCGTGCAGGCTCACAAATAGCCCAGCGGTTTCTCATTGGGCGTGGGAGCCGCGTGGGAGTGGCGCGTACGTGGCAGCTGTGTTCGCGCGTGTTAAGAATTAGAAGGGAATACCGTGGAACCGACCGTGGAACCTCGATTTAACGAAGTCGCTGGGGACCGGCCAAATTTGTTCGTTAAATCGAGGGTTCGTTATATCGAAAACCTCGATATAACGAATTTGAGGGAAAACGACCAAAATGTTCGTTATATCGAGGTCATAGTTAATGATTGATTTGTAACACAGGTGACTTCTGTGGAAATACTATGGTGCCAATGTCTATGACATATAATAAGCCGTTGACTGAAAGGTTGCTGTCTCTTTACCATATGGATTAAAGGATTTGCTGCCTGTTGATCTGTTCGACGTTTATCTTCTGTCCCGTTTTGACATTGTAATTCGTTATATCGAGATATATTTTACGTTTGGGCTTCCGGATTATGTTCGTTATATCGAGGAATTCGTTATATCGAGGTTCGTTATATCGAGGTTCTATTCCATACATTTTACTGTAATTTTGGCCGGGACATAGAGTATTGTTCGTTATATCGAGTACTTCGTTAAATAGAGGTTCGTTAAATCGAGGTTCCACTGTAAACAAGAAAGCCACTTTAATTTGACAATCAGTTACAAAATAGCTCTCAGATTTTTATTGTTCCTTCAGTGGTGCAAATCTTTGTTTCAAAAATACGTGTATTACAATAATTTTTGTCTGAAATATTAAAATTGATTTAATTTACACACAAGCTGTAATGACAAACGTGACAATAAAACGCGCTTTGCAATATCATTTGACTTGATATTTCTTATGTTTCGACCTACACCTTCAGAAGTGACCTACATGTACGTTTTGCTGTCAATGTTTGTCACTGCAGTTTGTGCATTATTTCTTGTAAAGCTATGATGGCCAAAGAAAAAGAATAGTTATTAAATTAAGACCAATTAAAGGCAGATCATTTGTTACAAAACAAATTGCCGTTTACTTAATTAAGTATCCGCTGAATACTTGTGCACAATTTTCAGTTTAAAAACTAAATTTTTCTAGTATTGATATAGTTATTATATTTGTAACCTCTAGTCAACACTGCATTCTCAATCTTCCAAATCTTGCTGTTTATGGATGTGCTTCTTGTCATTTCGCATGCCTTCGAGAAATACTTTTTGCCTCTTTTCTATTTTATAACTTTCTTTGCATAACTGATTGTGAAACTCTATTCCTGCATTTAAAACCAGCAGAATGAGGAAAATTGCTCTCCACTAGGCAGGGCTCTCAAATCCAGAATCACTCATTACAATATTTCCAGAGGGACTGCTTGATGGACTTCGTGCATTTTTAAATTTTTTCAGTAGCTCCATGTTGAACAATGAATAATTTTCTTCTTCCAGTCCTTCATTTTCCTTTCTTCGTGTCTTGGACACTTCATATGGCGAGTCATCTGGAGAACTGAAAACGAAGTATAACTTATAAGGACTCCAAGATTAGTCAGGGTCGGCCAGGGTTTTGGGGTATACGGTATAGAGGGGCTTTTTAAATCGGGTATACGGTATATGGCAGCTTAAATACGGGTATTCGGTATATTGCTTTCTTTGAATTGTTCGGCTCTAGTTTTTCTCCTTATAACACACTACGAAATGCCTTTCATAAACAATAGTAAAGCAACAAAAAGGTCGAAAGAACGAAAAATAAACGGCAAATGTACAAATGCCACGAACCGCAGGAGTCGTGTTTGGCCTGTCTATTTTATTTACCATCATTGCGATAATTGTTTTGACAGAGCTCCGTTCTACATCGTGCGAGACATACCAGCACACAACCAACTTCAAGGAGCGTAAAGCAAAAGTTACGCACTCAGCATATAGCATCAGCTCAACTCCATTTTAAAGGGTTGCAAATTAAACCAGCATGTGCGTTTATTTCAAGTTAGCTCCATACTGTAGATCAGCCATCGAGTGCATCAGAAATCTAGAAAAATGTCGTCAAAGAAACACAAAATAACGAGGTCGAGCTTCAAAAAAGTAAGGATCGAAAAGTACGTTACGCCATTGGCTAGCTGTTATAGCCAATAAAAGCCAGGGATTTTCGATCCGCAACAAGGGTTATAAACAGACCACGAGAAGTCTATGCCAAGCCGCAGGTTGTCTAACATTCTCACTTAAG
>JAHPZR010012569.1:45000-55000 GCA_019787425.1 Platygyra sinensis | reverse complement strand
GTTTGCAGGCAACGGCTGAAAGACTTTTAATTAATCATGTGGACTCTTTAAAATCAAATAAATATTTCGTAGCGGATTATCTCGGCAATTTTAACTGTTGAGGAGGTGTACACGAACTAAAGCTTTTATTATTGCCGTCTGCTTAATTTTTCAACAAAATACCGAAGCTAGATATTGTTACAATGGTTTTTGAAAGCACGAGCATGCGCTAGGAGACCCTTGTAGCCAGATTCTGGCTACGCGTGCGTGGAGTTCCCCAGAGCTCATGTCGCCGTCAGTCACGTGATAAAAGACAAGAGCTCTGGGGTCGAGAATGGCTCAGTAAATTTTACACATTTTTTTCTCTTACGTTGCTTTCTTATATACATAGATGGTACGAGTCTGGCTGGAGACCATGTTCAAGGACCTGTGGCAAAGGAATTCAGCTGAGGCAGGTTGTGTGCCGACAAAAGATAAGTCAGTCTCATTATGAAACGCTTGAGGACTCCTCTTGTACAGAGCAGAAGCCAATCGTGATTCTGCAGCAGGAATGCAACAAAATCGCTTGCCCACCCGAGTGGAAACATTCAGCTTGGAGTGAAGTAAGTGGTAATTAGCACACAACTTCCTAAGGGTGTCCTTGACAGCAACTTTCTGAGGCTTCTTAAGTAGTTATATGGAAAGAGGTAAAGGCCTTTTAAGCCTTACTTTATCTCAGCTTCCGTGGTGCTTAACTTTGGTTTCTGTAGCATGAGGTGGCTGGAAAAAATGCCACTATACCCCTTGAAGGGAGGCTAGTCAATCCTAGATTACTCCCCAACATTCTGTCAGGCGGGCGGGAAGGGAATTTGCCGATATCTGTCTCTCCAACTGGATGGAGAGAGGCACTGTGAGTGTTCCGCGCAAGAACATAACAGTGTATTGCTAAAAAGGGATAAAAAAAAGGGGGACAGCTCGATCCAGGCTCCAGCGCCCAAACCACGTTACACTTTACACAAGATTAAGAAGAGGGAATAGTTATTAAGTCTGAACAGTCCAAAACTGGAATCTGCCTTGTCTACAGATCGTACACATGCCAACAATGTGCAAGCCCCATATACTAAAAATGCCAGTTCTCAATTGATGCTGAAATGCAGTTCTTCTTAGACGTCAAAATGCCAGAAGGCTATAGATCATTTTCCCAGAGACGTAGCCCAGGCAAAAAGAGGCGAGGGGCACGGGTACGATCCTCACCAGCTTCTGTGTTTTACGCTAACGCTGTGCTACTCTAAAAACATCAGCCTACACATGCACTAGAGCCAGTTGTTCAAAGGATGGACGACACTATCAACATACATATGAAGAGTGATCATCGCAGTAAATTTTCCAATTTAAGCAATTGGAAAGAAGAAGCCTGAAAAAAATCAGGGCTTCAACGGGATTCGAACCCGTGACCTCCGCGATACCGGTGCGATGCTCTACCAACTGAGCTATGAAGCCACACGTTGGGAGCGAGGTCAATTTATTGAGTTCATATTTTCCCGTGTAGTGAAGTGATGTGAAGTATATATGAAATAATTCATATTTGTACTGCGGTTGTAGATACATGTGAAGAGTGATCATCGCAGTAAATTTTCCAATTTAAGCAATTGGAAAGAAGAAGCCTGAAAAAAATCATTGAAGCCCTGATTTTTTTCAGGCTTCTTCTTTCCAATTGCTTAAATTGGAAATTTACTGCGATGATCACTCTTCACATGTATCTACAACCGCAGTACAAATATGAATTATTTCATATATACTTCACATCACTTCACTACACGGGAAAATATGAACTCAATAAATTGACCTCGCTCCCAACGTGTGGCTTCATAGCTCAGTTGGTAGAGCATCGCACCGGTATCGCGGAGGTCACGGGTTCGAATCCCGTTGAAGCCCTGATTTTTTTCAGGCTTCTTCTTCCCAATTGCTTAAATTGGAAAATTTACTGCGATGATCACTCTTCACATGTATCTACAACCGCAGTACAAATATGAATTATTTCATATATACTTCACACTATCAACATACTGACAAAACAAACTGAGAGAGTGTTTTAGTGGATTCAAAAAAGCGTTATCAACCTTCTGATCAACTAGGGCCAGATAATTATAAATGGTAAGGCAAATTGATGGTTCCCTCTGACTGGTAACTCTTACAGATTGGATAAGCTGGTCTAGCATCCTACCCAGCAACCTGAGTAGCAATGTCCCTAGTCGCTTCGTTCTTCTGATGTTCACTCACGATCATAAGAATTAATCTTAGTGGGATTTCTTTTTCATAACAACTTCAGTCTATCTCGTTTTCAGTGCTCTCGGTCATGTGAAGGTGGTAACATGACTCGCACTCTGAGGTGCATGAGACTGAACGCGCAAGGAATCCTGGTATCTGTCTCATCCTTCCGATGCGATCACGCAGTCAAACCTACAACAGAGGAAAAATGCAACACCGACATCACTTGTCCGAGTGGGTAGCTAAGAAATCATTATCATATTTTAGCCAACCTACTGGCCACCTAGTAAAAACGTGAAGGACTCTCCTATTCAAAGGCAGAAGGACTGTTCATGGGATAAGTTTATTATAAAATTTAATATTTCTACTGAGTTTTTTCAGCAAACCTTTAAAATTATTAATGCTTTTAAGAAACAGCGATAATTTACAAGATTAGTAATGTTCCGTCAGTGAATGTCAGGCAGACGTTACTGCTGATGTAATCTTGACTTGTTTTACGTTGTGCGTGTGTTTATTCCAATGTCATAATACGTGGAATTCATAATTAAGTGTTGTTGTACTAGTCTAATTAATATTATTTATTCTTTGACATTTTCCTTTTCAAGTATAAATATTCACTTATATTTTTTCTTAAGGGATTTTTGAGGGGCTGCCGTTATTTTTTTATTATCTTTTTCTTTACATTTTTTTTTTCTTAAGGGTTTCTTTGATGGGCTGCCGTTATTTATTTTTATTTTCTACAATTTGTTCTTAAGGGTTCATATTTTTTCTTAAGGTTTTCTTTGAGGGGCTGCCGTTATTATTTTTTTTTTCATTTTTTTTTTCTTAAGGGTTTATATTTTTTCTTAAGGTTTTCTTTGAGGGGCTGCCGTTATTTTTTTTTTCACATTTTTTTCTAAAGGGTTTATATATTTTCTTAAGGGTTGGTTTCTTTGAAGGGCTGCTGTTATTTTATTATTATTATTTTTTTTTTACAATTTCTGGCTGGGTAAGGGTGACGCGCCTTGTTGGGGACGAAATATTCTTTTGCGTCTACCACGAAGAAATTGCCTTCAGTGAACATCGCATAGCAATCCACAGTAAAATCCCAAAATTTGCTATCTTTGAACGACGATATTTCGGCCATCTATGCTTCGATTTTGCTCCAAAAGACATCATTTGAAAGATACTTTTCTCTACTTTTACGTTAATACGATATTTGAGGTCAGTGGTTTTACAACTAAACAAAAATTGACATTGTGTATGCTTTACTTTAGCTTCTCATCATTCGCATATGAGCCCAAAGTCATCGTTTTTTTCTCAGCGGTTATTACCATTTTGCAGCGCGGGAATTCTGATATTTGCGAGGGAAAATTGTTATATTTCTTCTCCGATCTTTGTGTATTGCAATTTCTGAAAAGAGAGTTGAAAACGAATTTTAGTGTAAATTTCGATAATCTACCGCCGAGTGTTTTCTTTTTGCGACCGCCATTTTTCTTTCCTTTTAGCAAATTGCCGCTGTTAAATCCGCGGGCTCAAATGTCCCGAATTTCTGGCGATGTGTGTGCCTTGGAAAATTGTTTAGAAGAATAAATACAATAAATAATATGGTTATATTTTTTTTATGATGCAGAGGCTATAGAAGGCCAGGATGGAAAATCATTTATGCCAATGGGATGTTTCAAGGAATCCAAAAATTCTGCAGGCCGTGCATTGCCGGATTTAATAGTCAATATGCGAGGCAAGATTGACTGGCGAAACTTGAAGGGAGTTGTCGATAAATGTGCTCATAAAGTGGGTGAGAAGAATTCTACTCTCAAGGTGATCACTAATATTTAATCGATGCATTATTGTTCACTGACTACATAATTTGCTCCCTCAGAGAACAACTTGTTTTTAAAACAACTCGCTCGGTAATGAAGATTTCTACTCTCAAGGCAACTGATTCATTATTATTATTGCAAACTGTAATATTTATTACGATAAAGTTTCCAAATAACGAACACCGTGGTTGACTGAAAACAGCTTGCTTTGTCAGAGAACAGAGCAAGGCTTGAAAAAGTTAAGCTGACTTTCAAATTTTTGCTTTGGAATTTTGACAATTTGGCTCAAGTTAAAAATCCCCTGTGACTCAGCCAAACGTGATATAAAGGGAGGGGTGGCGAATGGTAAAATCCGAGACTCGTCGAAACGACGAGACCCTGTTTTGAAAATCTGAGACCGAGACTTGAAAATTTTAACAAAATCCGAGACCGAGACTCTCCACGAAGAAAACCGAGCCCGAGACATGAGCTACACGATATTCTAAGATAAATAAATGTAACATTATATAAGTCAAGAGTTCCAAAATGTTACGCCATGACGACTAATCTTCGACTTAAAAACCCGACTTGTCGCGCCCACATATTCCTAGACTGCTATCGTACCTTTTTCATCAAATAAACAATTTTATCATGGTTTTGATCGAAACCGTTGACCAAAAATACAAAAATCCGAGATTCCGAGACCTCGCGGCCAAAAATTCGAGAATCCGAGACGCAAAGAAATACAAGGAAACGTGATTTCGAGACTCATTAAAAACACCTCCGAGATTTCGAGATTGAAGCAAAAATTTCCGAGACCCTGAGTTTTCTGGTTACCATTCGCCACCCCTAAAGGCGCAATTTGTCAGCAGAAAATGTGGCCCACGGAGACTATTGTTAACAACTGTAGTGTAAAAACTATACGAAAGAAACATTTTTTTGCTTTATTCCGGCAAAGCAAGTAGCGAAATAAACAAATTCTCAACCCTACGAATGCTTCAACTCAAAATTATACTTAAGAAGTAAAACAGCGACTGAAAACACCAGTTGTGCTGTCTCTATTTATGATGAGAAGCTTGATTTTTGCAAAAAAAAATTACAAAAAAAATTCTAACATGCAGTGTGGTAACGCTCGTTTGCCTGTTTGCGGCTGCAAGGCGTAATAATTCTTACCTTGCACATGACGTCATCATTTGTGAAGAGCCGCCAAAGTTTTTATCCTCATCGGGCATAAGAGGGAATAAATTTATATCTGTTTACAACTTTTCAGCTCAGTAGCTTACTTCGTCTGAAAATCAGCGCATTTTGAATTTCAGCGTTATGACGGTGCGTGAAAGAAAGCTAAGAAGGCGTTTGTCGAAAAATATATACTTATCTCGTGATTTTTAACCTATTCAGAAGTGAAACTATTGGGAATAGTGCTTATGTAAACGCCTGTTAGTTCGGCACAGATAATCAGTTACCTAGATAGCCAAAGTACGTTCTAGTAGGAAGCTTATAATTAAGCAAGCTACGACGTCGACGGGAGCGAGAACTTCACTAAACAAAAGGTTTAATGAGCAAAACAATAGCTGTGCACGTGAGTATAAATCTTGATACCTTTATTTGCCGTCTTCTGCAAAACAATAACGTGAAATGACTAAGTTCTACCTCATTTACTGACCGTGGACGCCATGTTTATATGAATGTTGTCGTTGCATATTTAGCTTCAGCACGTTTTTTAGAGCTATCGGCGTACCGAATAGATCAAGACTGTCACAAATTTCGCTGGTAAAATATAATTTCATTTTTTTTTACGACGCGTCATCCTCGGCGTCGTCGTCGTCGTTGCTTTAGCCACCTCCGGCCACCATGTTGCGTGTATCACAGAGGTACACCAACATGGCAGCTCCATACTGGGCTCTGTAAATTTGAGCAAAATATTTCGAGGTATATCTGAGGCTTAGGAAAACGCAGTGTCTTCTTTATCAATCTACTATAACACCACAACTTATTGGCTTTATCCACTGATTGGTTTTCGAATTGTTTTTTATTGCTTGACAGCGGAAGCGAAGAATACGCCTTTCCGCATACCGCTTCAGTGCGTTCGAACAACTCTATCAGAGCGAGGTTGGGGATTGAGAAATTTGCTGTATTTTTGTCCACCCTGACCTCACTTCGGTGCCATCTTGCTTAATTGGAATGCATCCAAAAGCTTTGAGCTCCTTGTTTCGTAATTTGGAAAATTGCACGCACGTTTTTATGAGCTACATAGGGCCGGCTTCCTCTAGACTAGAAACCGTTACCTGCTTTTAGATCCCACTGAACAATTAACTCAGCGAACTTTTGAAGGCATCGTTCTCTCGAAAGCCACTCTTAAATGAAAAGCTAAACTGAAGTCCAGTTTGTGATTGACAGTTGTCGTCTTGCTATAGCCATTCACATTAGTTGATTAATCCTAACAACGATTGTGATTTGTTTACTTAAGCGTGCTTTATCAAAGAAGAGAGTCGGCTGACGCCAATTTTGCTCCTTTGAAAAAAGAAAAGGTTTGAAAATTCAGGCGAATGCATGCGTGGGTAAATTATTGGATTCTTTATCATAAAAGAGTTAAGGAAGCCTCGACTGTGCTCTGTTCTGTTGTGAAGCACTTAGGAAGCAGTAGAGCACTCAAGAAGTAGCCAGTTGGTGGCTACGTCTCGTATGTTCCCCTACAATTCTTTCGCGCTCTAACGCTTCTTGTGTGGCTTACAACAGATCAGATCTAGTCGAGGCTAAATAATCACTCGTCATATTGAGTGCTCCTTTAGAGAATTACAACTGGCTTCCAATCAAATGATTTTGAAAAACAAAGAAGCCAATTGATCATACTGCCATTAAATAATGGCGCTGGAATGTTCAGTTGGTTGGTAGTGTATTACAAAAGGCGTGATTTGCTTAAAAAATTGATTTTGTTTCAAGACAAGGCGCACGATTTCGGCTTCTTTATGCACCTTACCACCGTTTTCGTTGATACGCGACTTTCGAAAATAAAACAACCGCGGAAACGTTTCCAAAATTTCCGTCAATCATACAAGTTATCGACAGTTCGGATCGAAATCTACCAATCACGTAAAGAAGGTCTGAAGGTCACACTGGTGGCTGTGATTGGTGGATTGCGATCCGATCTGTCGCAAGACTGACGGAAATTTCGGAAACGTTTCCGCGGGTGTTTTGTTTTCCGAAGTCGCGTATCACCGAAAACGGTGGTAATAGGTGGTAATTTACATCCGTGTGAAACAAGAAAACAGTGTCAGTCTTGTGTCGCAAACCACATGGACATATTATGTTTGATTAGCCTGGCAACTATCAGGAACGAGTGCACTCTTTTTTATAATAATATTGTTTTTCCAGCCGAGGTGGAATATTCTTTTTTTTTTTTCTGGCGATTTTAGGCTGATATATTATTTTAAACTTCTTAGATTGTAGCGCGTTGTTCTATGACATTTCTGTTTACCACTGTATATATTTAATTGGTTTCTGGATGGTGTTCAAGTAATTTTGAAGTCAGTCTGCAGGCATTAAAGCCTGATAGGGATCTTTAAGCAGCGACGACGACGACGCCGAGGATAACGCGTACTAAAAAATGAAATTATATTTTACCAGCGAAATTCGTGATGGTCTACATCTATTCGGTACGCCAATAACTCTAAAAACGTGCTTAAGCTAAATATGCAACGACGACGTTCAAATGCAAATGGATATAGGAAAAATTAGCGGTGGTCGTCCATTTTCATTACATAAGACAGAACTTGGTCATTTTACGTTGTTGTTTTGCAGAGGACTCAAGAAAATAATGTACAAAGATTTATGACGCACGTGCACAGCTATTGTTTTGCTCGATTAACCTTTTGATAAGTGAAGTTCTCGTTCCTGTCGTCGTCGTGGTTTGCTTAGGCTCCCTACTGTGACGCACATAACTTCTTGCAGAAATTTTATAAGTAACGATCATACGTCTGGTGCTGTTTTTGTTGCCCTTTGGCTAGTTTTGCCATTCAATGACAGAAATAATTTTATACAGTTGAGTTAGAAGCATATAATTATATTTTATTACATAAACACCTGTGAAATACCAGGATTTCTCCTTTTACTAAAAGATCATATCTTCATCGCACGCAGTGAACGTACTATTTTTATCTTTCACATGTGAGGATATTGGTGTTGCCATAGTTACTAAAATGATCACCATTGCTATGGTTCCATAATCCCTTAAAAAAGAACTTAGATATGTTGCTGTATGATCAAAACATCCTCGGTGCCTTCTCGGAAATCTCCGGAAATCTTCGGTAATCTTCGGAAAATCTCCGAAAAATGTTCAGAAACGTTCGCTTTACCTTCGGAACAATTTTGAAAAATTTTCGACATCTCGAAGATAAACACTCCAAGATAAAATTCATATCCATGCGCGGTCATGTAATATCCTCTATATATGAACAAAATTTCAAAACATAAAATGCTATTTTCAAAACCGTAAACTCGGATTTAATTTTAAAAAAACCAAAATTCCGCAAATTTTAGCCTCGATGTTATTATAAAATATATTCTTATAAAAAAATAGGAAGAGTCTACTGTCATTTTATTTGTTTTGTTCAGCTTAGTCGATTTCTTTCAATTTGCATTCTTGAAAGAGCCGATGCATGCAGTTTTTCTTTCTTTCTTTATTTTTTTTCACCATACTTATTTATTATTATTATTATTTTTTTTTTTGCAGGTATTCGCCATCCAATTTTATGGAGAATGTTGGTCAGGCTCTGATGCAGAGAAGAATTACGGCGAATACGGATCGTCTCAAAATTGTTGGAATGGAGTTGGAGGAACACGAACCAATTTCGTGTACGAGTTTATCGATAATAAGGTGTGTATCATGTAAGAGATAAAGCCTGAGAACGGAGGTATTAAGCCATATACATCACGAGGGCCGTGGGCCCGAGGGATGTTTATGGATTAATATCGACGTTCGAGTGTCTTGGTACTTTTTTTTGGGGGGGGGGGGGGGCAGTACACTGTTAATTTTTGCAGTTTGGTTTACATCGACTCCTGTTGCACATAACAAGCTAGGAAACGTTGTTAGCAAAATGTGTAAAGACGCAGATCTACAGGGCCAATTCAGCAATCACAGTCTGAGGGCCACAACAGCAACACGTGGACTGGAAAAAGGAATCTCAGATAAGTTGATTATGGAGCGTACGGGCCACCGAGATATCAGATCTTTACAAAGGTAACAGAGTCCTGATGTCTCTACCAAAATTGAGATTTCTAAAGCATTAAATTGTCGATCCGAAGGATCCGTAGGAGAAAGGGAAGCCGAGTCCTCGTTAAAAAGAGCAGTAGATCAGTTAGTTGATGACGAAGTAAAAAGATTTTGCCAAGATGACAACAACGCGACTGTGAAAGGATCAAACAGTGTTGTGTTCCAGAATTGCTCGTTTGTAATATCCAAAGACTTAAAATTTTCTTAGAGTGAACACATAGTCTGCATGATATATGGGATACTACTGTATTTTCTATAGTTGCAGAATAAATTTCTCTATTTGTGTTAAAGGGAAAAATTTTCTCAGAATGTTTGGCGGGGTCAAAGGACGTGTATGATTTGCTTTAATTGCTCATTATAAATGGAAGGGATTTATTTGTATATTGCCCAGGGCAGCAGGGCAATATACAGATAAATACCGGGTATTTATATAGATATTGCCCTTGCGTTTATGATTAGCAATTTATTCAATTCATCAGCCTCGCTCTTCCCTGCTACATTATCTAGCCCTCCCCGGACTTTCAGTCAGTTAAATATTCATGAAGTATTAGATATGTCCAGAAATGCAGGCAGTGGCGAAAATGGCAATTCTGACATAATTTCGCCAAGGTTGTTGACGAAATGAAAGAAGCGAATAAATTAACCCAGCTAGGAGGGCCCCAAAATGTTGGCGAAAACGGCGAATTTGGCGAAAGTCGCAATTCTGACGAAATTTTGCCAAAGT
>JAHPZR010012569.1:27500-32500 GCA_019787425.1 Platygyra sinensis | reverse complement strand
TTGCTTATATTTACTTCAGGTTGTCTGTTGTTTACATTTAATTATATGTTTATGGCTCAAATGTTATACTTTATTATGTTACAGTGAACTCAAGAAACACTGTTTATGTACTGTGCCATCATGTCATATGTATCATTGCCTGAGATATAGTTATTATCAACAGAAGTTAGTAACATTAAGGACTGTGGAAGGAGTTTACTAGTAATGATCTATTTGCAAGTAAAGATAATTTTTTCTTTCAGTGATGTCATAGTTACTAGTGTGTAAGCTTTTGCAATACTGTACCTAAATCTGGTCATGGAAACCTTACATTAAGTAAGTAAGTAAGTAAGTACGTAAGTAAGGAAGACTTTATTTAGCGAGGGTAACATATAACAGTAATAAAACTGATAAACAAATGGCCCTCAAAAATTAAAATTTAAAAAAGAAGTACATGCATGTCATAATGATGTGAGGTAGTGCACAATTTTAGGTATACCCTTTGCCTTGGATTATTTACATTGTTGTAAACTGACATATTCCCCATAACTCAAAAAATTGCAAAGTCAATCAAGCAAGTTACACTGAAAAAGTCAAGGTGACCAAATCAATGGGCGTTTAACTAGGGGAAGAGTTACCGGGGTATGGCAAGAATTGTATGTTTTGTTAAAAATATGCAGTTAAGCTTGGACAGCCTCTGGCAGTCAAACAGCCCAGATTTTAAAATATTGTCTTTAATGTTGAAACCAAGTTGAGACTAGGCTGCCATACTACAAAAATGTTTTAAAATGTTCACTTCTCTTCTAAATAAAAACCTTGATCTGTCCTTGGAGAGAACAGAACATGAAATAAAAAAAAATGGCTGATAAATTCTCTGCAATCAGCGACCAGCATTCTCATATTCAAGGCCAAATATATATACAGAAAAAAAGACAACATGAGGTTCATCACTTTACCTGTATTTCAGGATTTTAAATTGATTTTTGTGTCTAGTTTTACCTAAGAAATTATAACCTTTTGAAAGGAACCTATTTTAATGCAATGTTTGACCATTTACTGACTGTGGACTGGGTTCCCATTGTCTTTCCTTCATGCTATAAAGTCAATGGAGAATAGTCACCATAATGATTAATAGTTTTGAGATTTTAACAGTGTTTGAAAATAAAAACTTGAGATGACTATTGTTAAGTGCTCATGTGGGGTCTTGTTTGCATTGACAATTTGGGCCAGACTTTTAGGAAAACATCCATCACCATTCAGTAATTCTGGGCAACTAGACAAATATTGATTTCAAACCTGGCCTTGTACAAATATGGGGTACAGTACATGTAGGTACTTAACACATGCACATGCGCAAACAGATGGCAACAAACAAATATCTCCACATTACAGAAACAAAACAATCCAGAGCAATCTTTAATTGAAGTATGTTATCAACATTTATCTTACAGCCTGAAAGTGGCAGTCAAGAAATGCGTCATGAAATATTACATTAAACAACCTGATATGCTAATAATTTTGGGCAAATTTTTCCAAAACATGAAAGTAAATAATTGATATTGGAAGCTGTTTCCTTCGCATAAAGGCAAGCTCATCAAGCACACTCAAAGCTACATTGTAGAGACAGCGCATGAATAGGGGCTGTCTCTTTTCATTCCACAGCTCCTGGTTACAACACTGGTTATGAATCCATGGTAATCATTTCTTAACCAATCAGTTGTGTATACTCTGATACCTGTTGAGAAGAATTACAAAGAAACATTGACCTATGTATACAAGAACTTTTAAATATCACAGAAACAACAAATGAATTGCTTGAACCACTGGATAATTTGTTGTTAATTTACCGCCAAAAAATCTCAAACTTTAGACGAGTACATGTACACAGATGTATAGCAGGAAAACGGTAAGAGGTGCGACATCTTAAAAACAAACTATAACTATCCTTGGTTGAAAACTCTATTGGTTCGGAACAAGAAAGGATTCATTATGTGATTTTACCTGGTAAAATGAAGAAAAGTAGTTAAATTTGCTTTTCTTGAACGAGGAGATTACGCGGACTGCACGCACAATTTCGCGGGTTCTTCGTGACATTTCATAGCGTGAGAGGCAAATGGTGACTAAAAATTCACCAACTTCAACATCGTATAATTCACTAACCAGAGGGGCACTTAGGGGCGCCTGATCATTTTCTATTAGGAAATCAACTTACCTTGGAATGGATATTAATTTTGAAGTCTGACAAGTTTGGGTTTGGAGAGAAATCGACAAAATGTAACATCAACTCAAATTTCACGAAGCGTAACAAAGGCCGACAGTGAAGCACTGCAGTCAAGTCCTAACTTGTCTTAGAAATTAAGTAAAGAGTCAAAAAGTTTCCAGCAACTAGCCCAGTACCAACTCGAACTTGTCCTGTAGGTCTGAAATCGCAAAGCTAAAAACAAGTAGGTAGAAATAATCAATATTGATACTCACTTGTTCCTGGAAGCCCGCCATGTTGATTTCATGCCCACGATAAAAGAGTGTTCGTGATTCGCTAATACGACCAACCATGATGCCTTTCAGACCGTGTCCAATCTCCTCTGGCTAATGACAATGAGTGGAAGATGAAAGAATCCTGGCAGTATGCTAGACAACCTTGTCTCTAGGGATCAACACCGATCTTCAAGAACAACAAGATGGACTAAACATGGAGGTCGAGAAGCTGCAGAGGAAGGTAGTGAGGCTAACTCTTGAGCGAGACAAGTTGAAGGAGTGTCTGAAAGATTATAACTCGAAACTCACCCAGAGCAAACAAGAGCAAAACGACAAAAGTTCAGAATTTTCGGAACAGGTTTAAGTCAACACCACGCTTAAAATGACAGTAGAGAAACACGAAGCTACCTTGCAAGCACTGACTCAAAAATGCAGAGAGCTGGAAGAAGAACTGGAACATTTGAGACCGGAATTAAGAACTGCGTTGGCCAAAAATAAAACACTGGAGTTGTAATGAGGAAGAAGAACTCTACGGTAATATCTTTAACAGTCTTGTCTCAATGCTAGAACGTGTCTCTTGGGTACACCATAGCCGTCTCCTTTTCAACTCGTCACCTAGTTTTTCACTTTCGCCATCCAATATTGCTGCAACACATTTTAGCAGCAAGCCCACGGGACCGGCCACCTCCTCGTTAAGAACGAGGTGGAGATCATTGGTTGAGATCCTTGTGACCAACTGATATACACCAGCCACTTAAGCGCGAGACAGAGGTATATTATCAGTAAATCCCAAAGCGCTCGATATTTCGTTGTTTAAAGGGCATGTAAACCCAAAAAATGCTATTTTGGGAGCCCCATAGTCGTTTAGCACATACATGACATGTGCCAAATCTGTGGATCTTTTGTTCACTTTAGCCAGTTTTTACGTTGAAAATTCGTTTCAAAGTTCTTAACATCCGCCATCTTGAATTGCGTAATCTTGCAAATGACGTCACGGGTGGACCTTTGGTTACCTGAAGCCATAATGTCTCTCTTGAACACGTTGTGAAATAAGCTCATGTTTACATGGTTTCTTTTGGAAAAGCGCCGCATCTTCATAAATGGTAAAACGCTGTGTAGTTCAGGTTTGCAGAACTGAATTCGAATAAAACAGGCCATACTATACATAAGTTGCCCAAAAACGCTAATTCGAGGCGGCAGTGGGTGGAATTTGTTCAAGTGAAGAGAGCCAATTTCGTAGAGCCGACTGAGCATTCCGTTATTTGCAACATACATTTTTCTCCGGATTGTTACAAAAAAAGGTTCATGGTGGAAATAGGGCTGAGAAAGCAAAGTCCGCTACTTTCTGGTGCTGTACCGACGATACAGTCTCCAGGAGCAACAAAATCGGCTGGAAAGGTGCTTAAAGGTGCTTCGGATCTTCAGTGTTTACAGCACAAGATGGCAGCGCAACTAGGACATGTTTTACCAAGATAACCCCAGCACCAACGAACAAGTTGCCGATAGGCAATTATGTATCGAAGTCTCCTACACGAAAAGCACAGAGAAATAACTAGTGTACTACAAAATAAAACGAGTTACGGCAGAGGTCAATTGGATAATTGAGCCGCGATAGTTAAAATAAAAGTAAACATATACGTTTCCGGTGTGATTATCTGCTCTGTACTCAGCTGTCTGAATGCGTAATTACTAAGCAGTTTCATGCACCCAAACATCAAGACACGTTGACTGAAATCCTGGATACTCGGTAATACATTTCATTTGTATGTCTGGCCTCTGATCTGACTTTGTCCGACTTCAGCGCACCAAACACTCTCGTGAGCAGTCGGCATTTGGCTGACATACTTGACACTCGCACCTTTTAGTACATTCAAGAAAGGTCGGGAAAAAGACAACAACAGAACTTCGTGAGCTTCTATTTGCGTGCTAATCTGACTACGTGCCGGCTTCAATAAACATTTCCATCCCCTAAAAATGCAATTTATTTGCAAAATGATTAAATACCAGGCAATGCTTCCAAGGCGGTCTGAGTTGTTGTCATATGGTTCTGGAGCTGGCTTGTTGCTCGTTTTGTCAGACCCTTCGTGGCTCAATTCGATACGGACGCGGCCCAGAGTGTTCCACAGGTACAACTGAATTTTCTGCATCACTATCATACAAATTCACCAAATTCGAATCACTCTCATCCGATAAATTATCCTCCGAACGACTCCCACTTTCCCGATCAGGGGCACCCAACCACCGTTTTATCTCAAATGCTTTTAAATGCTGTTTTAGGTTGTCTGGAGTATTTTTAAAGCTCCGTAGGTTAATTCTAGGTTGCACTAAAAAAATTTTATCTGTTCGGTTATTTTAGGGGAACTTGAGTATTCTCGAATTTATTAGGGCTCTTTTGTTCATTTCCCGAAAACCTTAGGTCTTATCGCCTTTCCGAAAATGATAGCTAACCTTTTTTCGGTACCCAAAACGACATTTTTAACAATCCGAAAACAACATACTTTAAATTTCTCATATCACGAAAGTTCGAGGCGAGAATTCTCTCAAGA